>WOUA01000110.1:0-50351 GCA_021397985.1 Sporothrix dimorphospora
AATATCGTTAAAGGGGGGTGTGGCGCTCATACCCCTGCTAGCGGCTGTGCAAGACTTTTGAAATGGACCTCCGTACGCTTATGAGTCTTACCTGTGAACTTGCAAGGGTGTGTGTTCTTCTGGTATTAGTGCCTGTTCCCCATGCCCAGGCCCAACCCCGGATCCAACAGACCCCAGATCCAACCGCCAGGGGAGCCAGGGACGCCAGGGCATGCTAGACTAGCCCAGTCCGCCTGTCCAATCCGCACCTGTCAAACGAAAGACACCACTACAGACGACTAGGACTACAAACTAGAACAGAGAAGAAAGCTGCTTAAAAAACAAAAGAAGAAAAGAAAAACAGGCTCGTGCCAGAACAGTGGGTCCGCTTCGGGGTAATACAAAAGCGAGCCTGCATGTCGTGGAGAGGAGACAGTGAGGGGGAAAGAGAGTAGGGAGAAGGGTAGAAGGAGCAGTCAGGAGTAGATGGTGGCGACTGGGGAAGGGGGAAGGGGAGAGCCGTGAAGATGGGGAAGAGGAGCGGAGGAGACGACTAGAGGAGACGACTAGAGGCGAGACAATGAGAGGAGAGAGGAGTCGTCGAACGAGAACAGCTTGCACTCGACCAATTGCCACGAGACCAAGACAACAACCCTGGCGAAGAGACCACAGACTGTCCTCGATTCTGTCTCCACGAGTCCGAGCCACCATCGTCGAAAAGCAAGGTTATAAGCACCCACCCAGCCTCGCGATCGACAGACAAGAAATACTTTTTCCATCCGGACTCTACATCTCGATATCACTCTCTCCTTTTTTCTGTTTTTCTTTGCCTCCTCTTATTTTCCCCTTCCTTACACCCTATACTTTCAGAATACTCGCTGCCCGCCGCCACCATGAAGCCCAGAGCCCGCCTCCTCTTGTGCGTGTTCGCCATCGCCCTTGGCGGCGCCATTGTCGGCATCGACACCGGCCTCATCGCCACCACCATCAACCAGGACGCCTTTACCGAGTACATGTTCCCCCCCGGTACCACCAATGCCTCGTCCCTACTCGGTGCCATTGTCTCCTTGGGCAACGCCGGTAACGTCATCGGCTCCCTGATCCTCGGTTTCTCCCTCGAAAAGCTCGGCCGCAAGAAAACCGTTGCCGTCGCTACCTTCTTCACCATCATCGGCGCCGTCATGCAGACCGCCGCCAACGGCGTCGCCCTCATGATCGTCGGCCGTCTCGTGGCCGGTATCGCCGTCGGCATGCTCAACGGTGGCCTGCCCGTCTACATTTCCGAACTGGCTGTGGCCTCCGAGCGCGGTCGTCTCGTCGGTATCTTTGGGCTGATGATCGCCCTCGGTTTCTGCATCGCCAACTGGATCGGCTACGGCTGCTCGTTCGCCACGGGCAACACCTCGTGGCGTCTGGAGCTGGCCATGCAGATTCCCGTGGCCGTCGTCCTGCTGGTGCTCACCTGGTGGATCCCCGAGTCGCCGCGTTGGCTCGCCGAGAAGGAGCGCTTCGAGGACTTCCAGACGACCCTGCGCCGCCTCTACGGCGACCAGGACGAGGGCGCGCTGGCCCGCACCGCCGTCGAGATCCGCGAGCAGATTGCCTTTGAGCAGTCCACGCGCACCAACACGGGCTTTGGCCACGCGCTCATCGAGCTCTTCAACCGCAAGAACATCCGCCGCACGGCCATTGCCACCGCCGTCCTGCAGATCGGTGTGCTCAGCGGTTCGCTGGCCATCCAGAACTACCAGTCCCTGCTCTACAGTGCGCTCGGCTACACCGGCAAGCGCTCTCTTCTGATCAGCGGTCTGTATGGTTTGATGGGCGTCGCCGGCCAGCTCATCAACCTCGCGGGTGTGTCCGACAGGTGGTCCCGTGTCCGCACCATGTGGATCGGCTGCGCCATTTTGGCGTGCATGCTGGCCATCCTGACGGCCTTGTCCGCCGAGTACGGCGACGGCCAGAACGCCAACGGCGCCCGCGCCGGTGTCGCCGCCATCTTCTTGTACTCGGCCATCTACGCCGTCTTCTTCAACTCCACCCTGTTTACAATCGCCGCCGAGATGTTCCCGCTGCACCTGCGCGGCTACGGAGTTGGGTTCAGTGTCATGTGCCAGGGCATCTCCGGCATCTGGCTCAGCCAGATTACTCCTTATGCGTTCGACGCCATCAACTGGAAGTACTACTTTGTCTTCATCGGCTGCCTCATCGGGTTCGGCACCTTTTACTTCTTCTTCCTTGAGGAGACCAACCAGGTCTCACTCGAGCAGATTGCCGGCCGCTACGGCGACGAGACCGTCACCGTCGACAAGGCCCACATGGAGCAGGTCGAGCTGGGCGAGGCCACTGGCAACCGCACCGAGGAGGTGGAGTAATGTCGCTGTCCTTTCTTCTGTGTCTACCTGGAGGGGCATATAGACCAGCGGGTGTTTGGTGGACATGACTTCACTAGACGCTCCTCGTCTGGCGAGTTTCTTTTCTTTTCGTCTTGTCGTGCACTATAAGCCTAGCAAAAAGATGCCTCATGGGCATTTCGTTTGTGAGTTTGATTATTTTGTAGTGATAGTTGCATAAAAATCCTTCCGTTTTTCATAAATATAAATATATAATACAGCATAAGCATAATCCAGGCGGTGAACTGCAAGGAGTAAGTTAGAAGGCGAATAGCGAATAGTGAATAGTGAGAATAGTGAGAGTGAAAAGGCAAGTTCAGTCCTCCTCCAACTGTGCCGAGGGTCCCCGACGGTTTCTCGGTCGTCCCTCAGGCGTGTCGTTGAAAGCGAGTTGGCTGGGCCTGTGATGGGCGATCCTTGCCTGGTTAGTCGGTGGTCTAGTTATGTGGGCCAAAGGATGGGGCTGCAACGCTGTGGGGGAAGTTGCGTTTT
The DNA here is from genome assembly GCA_021397985.1 of Sporothrix dimorphospora. Lineage (NCBI taxonomy): Eukaryota > Fungi > Ascomycota > Sordariomycetes > Ophiostomatales > Ophiostomataceae > Sporothrix > Sporothrix dimorphospora. Next base: position 2,865 of record WOUA01000110.1, read on the forward strand.
GGTTGCGTTTGATGGCTCTTTTTTTCCTTTTTGTTTTTTTCTTTGCCTTTGTTGGTGTTGGCGTTGGAGTCTGGCGTGGTCTGGCACAGACTGGCGCGGACACGCCCCCCACTTTGCGCGGATAACACCAGCCGCTTGGCTTTGCTTGGACAGGAACGGACGACTTGGCAGACGGAGAACAACCCGAATGCCACATTGTTCACGAAGACGATGTGAAATAAACAACGTTGTATTGCATGCTGGGAGGAAGGAAAGCAAGGATTCAAACAAGAATAAAAATCAAACAGAGTGTGGAAGCATAAAGAACACGGCACACAATTACTTGCAGTGATGCAGAAGAATCTCACAAGTCATTCTATCTACCCCGTATTCTCACTCCAACTCCTGTCGCCAATTAAGCCTATTTCGGAAGTCTCCGCACTTCCTGCCGCCGCCAGGCCACAAGTCGCCAATGTCAGTTATTCTGCTTGATTTTCCTCTTCTTGGATCATGCATAAAATTTAGAAAAGCTTGCTTTTGTGTGTGCGTTGTACTCTGTACTTGTATACTATAGTGCCTAACTGTAGTTTGGCGTCTCATTGAGCTCCTCTCCATAACCATTTTGCCTTTCACCTTTGCTATTTTCTTTCCTTCTCCCTGTCCAGTGGCCTGCCTGGCCTTTACCGAGGATTCTTGTAGCGCTTACGGGGTCTCAGCCGGCGGCGGCCATGTCGTATCAGTATCTTACTTGTTCGATTTCGTGCATTCTCCAAGACAATACCACCCCAGACCACCACATGGCCTCCTTTTTTTACATGCACCAGTGTGACCTGCAGAACCGTCAACTTCGTCCGGGTATCACTCCCCCATGTTGCCGAACCATCTGTCGGCTCTCGCGACAGTCATTCACGAGTTGGGTCGAGAGTGAGCCGAGAAAGGTCTGTGTCAAACCAGTCTGGGATGGGTTGGTCGACTCTATCTAGACTGCCCCTGTCCACTGCCCCTGCCGCGCGTGGCCGGCTCGTGAGCAGCTTGTGATCGTCGCGGGGGGTTCGCTTGATTTTGTGCCGAGAGTTTTCTTTGTCGTTCTCGCCATCAGATCGAGCCAATTGTTTCCACACACCTGTTCCCCATCTTCTTTCCATCCCGCTCCCACACACACTCCCACAACCACTACCACCCTACCACATCCTCGGATCAGTCGACCTCGTCCTCGATCTCAAGGTACTCTCGGCCCTTGTCACAGCGACTCTTGTCTAGTCTCGTTGCATGTTCGTGTCTTGATCGTTCTACTCTCTGGTGTGTCTTTGTCGCGGTCTCTGTGACATTGTCGACCGAGCTTGTCGTGCCAGCCGACTAGCTGTTAGTAAGATACTTTTTGCCGTCTTCGTACCCATCCTTATAACGCGGATCCCTTGAAGAGACAGCCCCCCTTGCAGAGCATACACATTCAATGTGCAAGTGTACTGTGATCCCTCTAACCGCCTTGGGACATGCCTTTGACAACAGGTATCAACAGTGTCACTATTACTAACATCGCCACCTACACAATATCACATCATCACATTATCGACACAAGACACAGAGAGACACAGAAGATACAACCACCAAGCGCAGCCGTGGCCATGACCCCCGAATGGGACCTCTTCCCGGCGTCGCGGACGGCCTTTTCCGCGGCGACGTTCCAGGCGCCCGGCAAAGAGTACCGCGCGACGCCGCTGTGGTCGTGGAACAACAAACTCGAAGAAAAGGAACTCCTCCGACAGATCGACGAGCTCAAGGCCATGGGCTTCGGCGGGTTCCACATGCACACGCGCGTCGGGCTGGACACGGAGTACCTGGGCCCTGAGTTTATGCGGCTCGTGCGGGCGTGTGTCGACTATGCCAAGGGCAACGAAATGTTTGCCTGGTTGTACGACGAGGACCGGTGGCCGTCCGGGTTCGCGGGCGGCAAGATTACGGAAGACAACGAGTCGTTCCGGTGCCGACACCTACTCATTACGCCGTGGGCGTACGGCGACCCGTCCCACCCGGGCTTCCTGGGAACACCGCGGTCCAACTCGGCCGAGGCGCGGCGCAGCGAGCTGGGGCATCTGCTAGCGCGGTATGTCATCAAGCTAGACGAGGATGGTTACCTCGTGGCGAGCCGGAAACTGAACGAGGGTGAGGCCACCGTCGATGGGGAAGAGGAGTGGTACGTCTATGAAGAGACCAACGCGCCCTCCGAGTGGTTCAACGGCAGCCACTATGTGGACACGCTCAACCCCGACGCCATGCGCGCCTTTGTGGCGACCACACACGAGTCCTACAAGGCGGCTGTGGGCGACGAGTTTGGCAAAACGGTGCCAGCCATCTTTACGGACGAGCCGCAGTTTGCCATGAAGAAGCGGCTGGCGCACGCGCGGGGCAAGGGGGACGTCTTCTTGCCGTGGACCAACGATCTGGCGAGTTCGTATCAAAATCAATACGGTGGTGACCTTTTCGACACCCTCCCCGAGATCGTGTGGGACACGCGCATGCCGTCGAAAACGCGCTACAACTTCCATGACCACGTCTGCGAGCGCTTCGCCACGGCCTTTACCGACCTGATCGCCGCATGGTGCATCGAGAACGGCATTGGCCTGACCGGCCACATGATGTACGAGGCTGAGCTCTCGACGCAAACTGGCTCCGTCGGCGAGGCCATGCGCTGCTACCGCCGCATGCAGCTGCCGGGCATCGACATGCTGTGCGACGCGCGCGAGTACACGACGGCCAAGCAGGCCCAGTCCGTGTCCCGGCAGTACGGCCGCTGCGGCGTCATCTCCGAGATCTATGGGGTGACCAACTGGACCTTTGACTTCAACGGTCATAAAGGCTCGGGCGACTGGCAGGCCGCCTTGGGTGTCAACGTGCGCTGTCCGCATCTCGCCTGGTACTCCATGGCCGGCGAGGCCAAGCGCGACTATCCGGCAGCCATTGGCTACCAGAGCCCCTGGTTCCAGGACTACAAGAAGGTGGAAGACCACTTTGCTCGCATCCACTATGCCCTGGCACGCGGTACACCCGCCGTCCGTGTGGCCGTGGTGCATCCCATTGAGAGTTTTTGGCTAGCCTACGGGCCCAACGACACGTCGGCGGCCTCGAAAGAACTCGAGCAGCGCTTTGCCGACCTGACGCACTGGCTGTGCCACGGCCTGGTGGATTTTGATTTCCTGTCCGAGTCGCTGCTGCTCGACCAGCCGGTGACCGCGTCTGGCAAGAAGCTGCACTTTGGGCACGGCCACTACGATGTCGTGGTCGTCCCTGCGCTGCACACGATCCGGTCGACGACGCTGTCCGCCTTGGAAGCGCTGCTGGCCGACGGTGGCAAGGTCGTCGTGGCAGGTCCCTCGCCCTCCCTGGTGGACTGTGTGCCCACGTCCAAAGCGGCCGACACCCTCCAGAATGCGACCCACGTCCCCTTTAGCAAAACCGACATTCTGCGTGAGCTCGAGGGTGTTCGCGAGCTGCGGGCCACGCTGATGCGCAGTGGCGGCGCGGCCGACTCCCTGCTGTACCAGATGCGCGTCGACGGCGACGACCGCTACGTGTTTATGTGCAACACCGACCGCCAGTTTGCACGCGACACGCAGCTCGACCTGCGCGGCGACTGGGACGTCAGTGTGCTGGACACGATGGCGGGTGATGTGCTCGCTCTCAACAACACGACGCCACGCCACACGCAGGGTGCCTTGTGGACGTCGTTCCCCTTCACCTTTGACGGGTGCGGGAGTGTCCTGCTGCGCTTGCAGCCCAAGGTGGCTCCTTCCGCGGGGCCGGCGGCTCTTCCCGCATTTGACCGCCCAGAGTGGCACGTCGCCGGCGAACTCTCCCTCAAAAAGGTCACCCTCAACGAACCCAACGTGCTGCTCCTTGATATGGCCCGCTACCGTTTGGACGATGAGCGGGAGTGGTCCGACCACGCCGAAGAGATCTTGAGGACGGACAACATCGCCCGCAAGCGTGTCGGCCTTCCGCTGCGCCAGGACAACCTCGCCCAGCCCTACCGCGTGCCACCGCGCACGCTGCCCACCGAGCATACTATTCATTTGCGCTTCGAATTTGACTCGATACTGTCGTCGCCCATCACCGACGCCCAGATCGCCATGGAGGGTTTGGAGACGGCCACCATCACCTTGGACGGCGCCGTCGTCCCCAACACTAAGACCGGCTGGTGGGTCGACCGCTTCATCGAGACGGCCGCCCTCCCTTCGCTCGCCACAGGGAAACACATCCTCGACATTGCCTTGCCGTTTGATGTGCGCACCAACGTCGAGCGCGTCTATGTCCTCGGCTCATTTGGCGTCGACCTGCGCGGCCGCGAGGCCACGGTGGTCGACCTGCAGCTCAACCGCCTGCGCATCGGCGACTGGACGCGCCAGCAGCTGCCCTTTTACGCCGGTGACGTGCGCTATGAGTTTGTGGCCACCCCGGGGAAGAACCGGACGGCCGTCCAAGTGCCGCGCTTCTCGTCGCCGGTGCTGCGAGTGGAGGTCAACAACAACGACAAGATCCAGCTGATCGCCTTTCCCCCGTACGTGGTTGACCTCGGCGACGTGCCTCCTTCAGAGGACGTCGTTGTGGCAGTGACCGCCGTCGGCAATCGCAACAACGCGTTTGGCGCGCTGCACCTGCCCGACGGCCTCACTCAGTGGTACGGACCGGACAGCTTCCGCACCAACGGCGACAAGTGGACGTACGAGTACACTTTGCAGGAGATGGGCCTGCTGGCCGCACCGCGCCTCCTGACGGCCGACAAGGCCCAAGCGTCGACAACCTGGGACGCTGGCAGTGTCGACCAGGACTTGTGGTTCCATTAAATGATCACGGGCAAATGTATAGAGAGGCAAAAGATTGTATATAAATGTTTATGAGTGAAAAATTATGCTTCAGTGGAATATTATCAAAATGAGGTTATCTATTTTTCAAAAATAAAATAGAACAATATTGTGCATTATTTTTCAACTTGCCTTTGGTCTTTGCATATTTATTTATCAGCATCGCGGCATCACAGGGTTAGTGGTTCAAAAACAAAAATTCAATTGTATTTTGTGCCGTTTTTTTTTGAAACAAAACGAAAAAACACACCAGCTAAATTTAGAGTTTTCATAACCAAAGACGATATTATTCGACAATGCAAAGTGCAGCAGACATCGCCCTTTAAATCAGAATTTTGTTTTGTTTGCCTCTTTTACCACGAAGTTATACAGTAACACGTAAAATTAAGTGTCGATGAATACAATTTGTGGGCTATCTATTATCTATTTTCCTTGATTGCATCCAACGGCGTCACGCCCATATTCATCCTCCCCCACTCCTACTCAATCTTCTCGATGCGCAGCTGCATCTCCGAGGGCCGCGTGGCCAGACCCGGCGACTCAATCTCAAAGGGCCGCTCGACGGCCAGGAAGCGGAAACGGGGGACCATGTGCACGAGCACCAGCTTCATCTCCAGCCAGGCAAAGGACTTGCCGAGACAAATGCGCGGGCCATTGCTGAAGCCGGCAAAGACGTAGGGGTCGGCCTGGGTCGGGGTGAGACGGTCGGCCTCCCAGCGCGACGGGTCAAACTTGTCGACGGAGTCGCCCCAGATCTGCGGGTCCATGTGGGTGACGGCGGGGATGACGTCGAGGACGGTACCCTTGCGAAGGGGCACGCCCTGGAAGACCAAGTCCTGGGCGGCCTCGCGGTAGGTGACGGCGGCAGGCGAGAAGACGCGGTTGACTTCTTTGAGGAGGTTGTCGGTGTAGTGCATGCTGTGGGACTCGAGGTCGGCGTAGGTCGGGTTCGGGTTGGTGGCAAGCAGCGCGTTGATCTCGGCGCGGACGCGGTCCTGGATGCCGTGGTCGGTGGCAAAGATGTAGGCGGACCAGGTGAGGACGGTGGCCGAGGTTTCGTGGCCGGCGACCATAATTTGCAGCAGGTTACCGACGAACTCGTCCTCGGTGATGCCCTCGGCAGCGCCGCCGCTGCCCGGCAGACTCTCTTCGGCGATAAAGGTCAGGATATCGCGCGAGTCCTGGACAGCGTGGGTGCCGGCGCGCATGGCGGCGTGGATCTCGGCGGTGCGCTGGCGGATGAGTTGCAGCAGAGTGTTGTTGAGGAACGACGTGGCGCGCTTGAACTCGCGGTTCGCCTGCAGCGGCAGCCAGCGCACGTTGAGGTAGCCCGAGGCGAACAACAAAATCTTGCCGGTCATGCTAGGCGACACGATGCACTGGTACGCGTCGTGGAAGTCGTAACCATCACTCGCTTTCGGTTTGCTGTCACCGGCCTTCTCCTCGGCATGCACCGACTGCAGGTGCGACAGTTCGCGGCCGAGCGCGGCCAGGCCCATAATGTCGAGCGTCGTCTTGGCCATGAGCTCGATGGCGTCGATGACTCCCGTCTTTTGCGGGTTGTCGCAGAGGCCGTCCATGACGGTGCACATTTCGAGGGCCTTTTGGTTGAAGATGGGCTCCAGCTTACGAATGTTAGCGAGCTGGAAGGGCTTGCTGAGCATGCGGCGCGACGCGCGGTGGGCGGCACCGGAAAACGTCACGATGCCCCAGCCCGCGAAATCCAGCACCATGCGCAGCCACTGCTCTGTCTTCTTGAACTCGTAGCAGCGCGTCATCAGACACTCCTTCATGCCCTCGGGCGTCAGCGGTACCAGCACCTCGTTGTTGGCAATGGTGAGGTAGCGGATCACCGGCACGCCGGGGAACTCGCGCACCCAGTCGACGTAGATGGACCACGGGTACTTTTGCTTGAAGAACCCGGGGAAGTGACCCAAGAACCAATGGCCGCCCTGCTGTCGTCAGTAAAAGTATACCGAATGGCAATGTGTTTCGTGGAAGCATGGCCTACCTTCGGCCCCGGCAGGTGGCGGTAGGGCGAGACATAGTGCGGGTAGATGAAGACGTTGTAGGCCGTGGCGACGAGCCAGGCGACGCTGAAGAGAGCCACAAACGTCGAGGCGGTGGCCGACCACGACGAGAGACTGGCGACGCCGAGGCGCGGGATGGACAGCACGCCGACCGCGGCCACTGCAGCACACTGGAGGTTGCTCATGATGTTGTACGAGGTAGGGGGCCGTGTTTTTCCGAGACCAAAGTTCCGAGACCAATGTTCTGGAATCAGGTTGCTAGGATGGAGAGAACTGGACGTTGGGTTCCGGCTCGGGGACGGTGCAGGAAAAACAAAGTTCGTAAGGTACAAACACGCATGCACGAAAAATTGGTTGCATATATACGTTCTCTCATTGATTGGAAAAAGAGAGAGGCTGTCCTGGGGTACGGAGTAGTACTGGTACTTTAGATTACCTTCTGTCTGATAGGCTTACAATCTGTGCAGCTTTCTCTGTGCACGTTTATTATATTTTGTGCTCTGCAACAGGGTTATGAAAGACCCATATTATGAACGAGACCAATCCACAAGCAGCACTCAAGGATGTTAGAAATAGAAGGGCGCAGGAGAGGCAAGGAAGCATTCCTTTTCATACCACTCTCCGCGGTCTGTCCGGTCTGCGAGCGGCCCTGGCGATTGCCGCTGTCAAAATGGCAAAGAATGCAAGTGAGACGAAAGGCGATATTATTTTGTGTCATGCTGTCCAGTTTGTAGTTGAACTAAGTACGGAGTACCTTTCAACGACGAATAGTGACGTGCGTACGCGTATGAAGTATCCGGTATGGGTGCAACACAGGCGACAAGATGCTGGCTGGTGAAGATGGGCCTTGCAACGGCTGTGCGTCCCGTTGCAGGAGGCGAGAGGATATGAGAAAATAGTGCTGCAACAGCCGACGCTTGGCTTCACAAGGAATGGAGCAATGGAGCAAATGGTGCAGGATCTGACTCGCGTGAATGGGGCCGCCCCCTTTTCGTGCAGGTGGATGGCGTTTCGCGGATGGAACCTCGTCTGGGGTTGAAGAGGGGCAGAGGCCAGCGAGGAGGGATGTCAGGGAGGCTCAGAAGCACGCAAAATGGGAGAGATAGACAGGGCCGTGTTTGCTGGTGGGTGTTATTTACATTTTACTATGTTTGACTACCTTTCAGCGGCTTTTCCGTTGGTGTTCCGAGCATGCATTGGCCCTCAAAGAAAAGACATGTCGAAGTCTCCGTGGTTGAGAATCGAAAAAAAGAACAAAGAAACCTGGGTGCTTGAAACGAATTAAGCGAGGCTTCAGAGGCTGTGAGAGGGGCCCGCTAGCCATGCAATGGGACCTGGGGACGCCTTGGCCAATCCCTGTCGTCGTTGTCGATCGCAATCACGGGTCGGCCCCGGTCACTCTTTTCACGCTACCCACGGCAGAGGTCACCAATGAGAGAAACGGAGAAGAGACGGAGTGACAAGGAAAAGAAGAAAAGAAAGGCCTCAGGACGACCTGTCACAACGGTCGTCGACGAAAACACTCGTTTCGTGCGACGTCGTATTGTCAACGGAGAACAGCGCCGAGGGCAACAGGAACTCCTCTGTGGAGAGGACAAGAAGACAAGGTGCACACAAGGTGCACTTTCTGCCAGCGGACATGGCCGAGATTGATGGCTTTTGGACAAAGTGAAGAGTTTTCAACTGGGAAACTCGACAAATGACAGACATTAAAACTGTTTTTCAACAATGCTGCCAGGGTGTTGTTTCTGAAAGCCGGGTCCGAAACGCTGGACCCAAATAGCTCCCCTTTCTTTCACAATGGATTGTTCACACTCGCAAGCCGTTGCCGTTGTGAGGCACGGACGGGAGGCACTGGATTTTTTGTCGAGTACCACCAAATCGACTGTGACTCTGACTCGGGCGGCTCCCCACGAACTGTCGTCGTAGCGCTGACATGAAGGCTGGTTTAATTTTTGTTAAAGTGCCACGTTATTTGCATTGTTCTCACCGGTCGCGGTTCTGTAAGAATGTCCGTGTGGATGTAATTTTGTTCATGCACCGTACTCTCCACACTTTCGCTGTTTTTGCAAAAGTCCTCGCTCTCGCTTTCCTCCACTTCACAACGAGACAGCTCACTACCCTTTTAAAATACCACCCACGTCCACTCCACGCTCGCTTTGCAGTCTGGCTCATGTAGACAAGGTTCCGGGACGCAGCCTCGAGAGCCCCGCAACGAGTGGTTTACTGTCTTTGGGAGGAGAGATGGCGATTCGTGGGGATTTGTGAAGACCGTTTCAAAAACAAAACCAAGATCAACAGTCAATGGCACCCAAGAAGGGCCTAGATGGCACCAAAGAGTGGATGAGAGCCCGGCGTCTTGGCTCGCTTGCTCCGTCTAGCATGCCGCGCTGCGAAGTGGACAATCAAAAGTTGACAAAGATATAAATAATTAGGCGAGAATAAGGAGACACACAAAAGAAACGAAGCCAACGCCTCTCAACCGCTGGAAAACAAATTCCATAGCCCTGGACGTGTTCCTCAAGCCCCTGCAGAAAAATAAAAGACAAGAGAGATCCAAGAAAAAACAATAAAAGTACCCCTAAAGATCGGCGGTCGTCCCCAGCAGTTTGTCTGGTGCAGACCCTCCTTGCGTGCAACCGTCTGCGGTCTTTACCCACCGTCCCACCGCCAACAAGCCACACCAAGGAGACAAGGCACTATTACGAGAGACGACGGAGCATTTGCTTCGAGAATTTGCGTGTTTACGTGTACGCTTCTTTTGGAGTGTCCTTGTATCCAACATCCACGTTGTTGCCGACAGACATGGTGGAAAAAGGGGGACAAAAGGTGACGGATCAAAAACTCTGGCGCAATAGACTGCCTCTTAAAGAAAAGATCTTCCAACTCTGCGACGACGGTTTTGTTGTATGCAACGCTCTCCTTTTTTTCTTTTCTTTTTTTGTCGTTGTCGTTGTCGTTGCGCTTCGTGTTTCTTCTTCTTCTTCTTCTCTCCTTTGTCCCACAGTCGCCTCTCGGATGTGGGCCGTCAACACATCAACAACTACTCCCGAGAACCTGGACACTGGAGAACCTGACAACCTGACTACCTAACTACCTGACAGCCAACAACCTGGGGACGACTCGACGCAAACCATTCGCCATGATATAAATCCAGCCTGCGTCTCTTTTCATTCCTTCGTTTCTCGTTCTTCCACTTGCTCTCACGGATCGTCTCATGGACGCAACTTTATTCTGACGGCTCTCTCTCGGTATCGACTCGACCTTACTCTTTGATTTTGATTTCAGTCTCGGCCTGCCGCCTTATTCACCATCGACCTTCGGTTCGTTGTCGCCAACATGTCGACCGACATGACCTACGACCAGCTGATGGCGCTCGTCTACGCCATCCCCGCGCTGCACCCGGCCGGCCTCGCCCGCGCCGTCATCGGCACGCTCGTCGCCCTCATCGCCATCAACACGATCGTCATCTGCCTGCGGGTGTACTCACGGACGATCTTGTCGAAAGGCATGTTCGGCGTTGACGACATGCTGGCCACGTCCGGCTATATTTGTTATCTGGTGGCCACCGTCTACGCCATCCAGGGCTGCTACTATGGACTGGGCACGCGCGATGCCGACTTGCCGTCGGCCAGCAGCATGCTCTACATGGTGCGCGGCGCGGAGCTGCTGCTGTGGTGGCAGATTCCGTACGTGATCAGCATCCCCCTGATCAAGAGCGCCATCGCCGCGCAGATCATGCGGCTGACACCGTCGCTGTACTACCGCATCCCGCTGTGGTTTGTGGTCGGCGGGTCGACGTTCAACGCGCTGGCCGGTCTGGTGGCGGCGCTGGTGCACTGCAAGCCCATCTCGGCCAGCTGGAGCGGCATGGGCACGTGCGGGTCCAACGTGCCTCTCTTGGATCTCTCCTATTTGTTCACCGCCATCGCCATCATTGCCGACTTTACCTGTGCCCTCGTGCCGTTCTTCCTCATTCGCGGCCTCAACATGAACGCCCGCCGCAAGTGGTCGCTGGTCGGCGTGCTGTCCGTCGGTGTCAGTGCCGGCATCTTTACCATTGTGCGCGTGCCCTTCTTCAAGCACTACCTGATTGCTGAGGACGCGCTGTACTACCAGGGCTACATTGCCATGTGGTCGATGCTCGAGGAAGGCGTGGGCATGTTTGCAGCGTCGCTGCCGTCGATGCGCAAGCTGTTCAGCAGCTACTACGGGTCGTCCAACAAGTCGGGGAATGTTGAGGATGTTGACGGCGCCGTGACCATTGGCGGCAGCGGCGGACCCAAGAAGACGCTCGACACACCCCTCCAGACCCTGTCGACTCTGTACCCAGCCTCGAAGCGCGGACAGTTCTCGTCCACCGTCTCGGCGTCTCGGGGGCAAGACCCCTGGGCGCAGAAGAGCAACGGCAACAACAACAACATCAACAACACCTCCCATAACAACAGCCGGAGCCACGGTGGCGGCGCATGGGAGGTCCTCGACGACGAAGATGCCAGCAGCCACCACGGCATCATGATACAGCGGGATTTGTACCTGCAAACTGGCGATGCAGCGAGTCGGCGCAACACGAGCTCCATGAGCGGCAGTGACGACCTGCGTTAGGGGAGGGATGGGGGTGGAGGAGGCGGTGATCATTTTTGTTATATACCTTTCTTTCGTACTTCCATAGCGTGTCGTATAGATTTTCCTTCTCAAAAATAAAAGCACATATTTTTTGGCTTCGAAATTGGCATTCTTCTCTCTGCTTTGCTGTCTTGGAAACAAAAAAAAGAAAGAACGCCACAAATGTCGTACCCAATCTTGAGCCGACTGCGTTAATATGCTATGATTTTGCATTAAGTGTTTTAAGCCATTTACTTTATATTGAAGTCGTTTCGTAATACACATCTTTTTAAATCCTTTTAAACCTCCAAGTACGGCTTCGGCGACAAGATGGTCTGGGCCAGGTCAATCTCAACAATCTTGTCGATGGCGAGGATGTAGATTTTGTCACCGGCGAGCGCAAAGTTGGCAAGCTCGATCTCGGGGGTCTGAGTGCCCAGGATGTACTCCTTATTAAAAAGGCCAATAACTTTACCAGCAGTGTTGCGCACGACGATGCCTTCGTACTCGCCGGTCCACAGGCGGCCTTGGTCGTCGACTTTGGTGCCGTCGGCGGCGCCGTTGCGGGCGAAGCCAAATGTAGTCTTGCCAGTGGGCACGAAGCCAGAGGCAGCAGTGAGATCGTAGCGGTAGATGACTGAGATGCCGGCGCTGGCGGGGTTTATTTCATTGGGGTACGGGGTCTCTGTGAAGTAGATGGCGTGGTTGGAGGCGTCAATAGCGACGCCGTTAGGGTTCTGGTTGTCGCTGCGCGTGAGCAGCGGCCGCAAGTTCTGGGTCTCGAGGGTTAGGCGCCAGATGGCGTTGGGGACGGAGATGTTGCGGGTGCCGGTGGCGTTTGTCCAGCCATGGATGTCGAGGGTCGTGAAGAACACGTGCGTCTGCTTTGTGGCGCGCGAGTAGACGATACTGACGTCGTCGACGCTGACCAGCTCGAGGCCGAACCACGAGTTCATCACAACCTCGTTCTCGAGTGTCGCCGGGTTAACGCGCAGGATGCCAGATGAGCCGTCTTTGGATCCCGACAGCGTCATGTAGATAGAGCCGTTGTGGTAGATGCCACCGTTGAAGTTGGTCGGCTGGAACGCCGGTAGGTTCGATGGTGGTGGCAGCGCAAGTTTGGTCACGTTAAAGGTGGCAAGGTCCATCTTGTAGACGTCAGTCGACCCAGAAATGACGGAGGACGTGAACCAGAGCTATGGATGTTAGTAGCTGTTCTCTTTGAAATTTTTTTTTCCCTTTTCGTTTTCCACACTGCATTGTCTCAGTGGTACTCACCTCATTGCGGTCATACACCCACGCCCCCATCTCGTACGCATGCGGACCGTTTAAGGTCGCCACTGTGCGGATGAGCGGTGACTTGCTGATGATGGCGCTGAACTCTGTGTCGTACGAAATAGCAGCCGCCTTCTGCGCCGCCGACAGTGCATTGTTCACGGAGCTATCACCCGTCGTGGTGCTGTCAACAAAGTCCTTGGTCTCGTTTGACGAGAACGGCGCCTCCAGCAGGTACTGGTATGTCGCCGGCAGCGATACAACCGTCAACGCGGAGCTACCGTTACCACCGCACTCGCCGGTTGCGCTGAGCAGCAGCAGGGTCGCAGCAATAAACTTGGCAAACATTTTGTGTGTGAGAGAAAGATAAATAGTGAAGCTGAGGGACAGGACAGATTTACACGGGTAGCGACGAGGAATCTGGGGTGGATGGCTAAGATAGGGTGCATGGGATGGAGCGACAGTCATGCCAGTCTAGCCATACTTGTATAATGGGCGTTGGGGACCTGTGAGGCTACAATTTCATGACCTTTATAGAAATCAATAATTGGCCGACGGTCTCTGCTGGTTGGCCTGCAACCCCTGTCTTCCTGCTTGCCCGACGACGATAGCTGCCGAAGAGTTCTAACTGGGGAACTAGGGAAATTGTTGAGATCCCGGAACCAAGGATAGCTTATTCTACTCGGTTCATAGTCCTAAAATGCTTCATGGGCTCTTTCTGTTCTTTCTTTGATCTTCTCTCTGGGTTCTTGTTTTCGTTTTCAGTTTCATGATCAAATAAGGCACTGCCTTGTTCTGCTTTGGTCGTATGTTACCTCTTTTTGCTACATCAAAGAGTCTCGCCATTTCACTCGTATCTTTTTTATAAACAAGTGTCAAAATCTCGTCCTCGCTGGGCTCCGATCCTAAGTCGCCGACTCAGCGTCTTCTCGAACCGTGGCTTCTTGCCCAGACCCCCCCGGCCCCAGGCATCAGCGCAGACTTGCTCCACCTACGGAGTACTACCAGCGGACTTTAGTGCTGCTGCAACGATGCCGTAAATGGCCGCTTTCCATAAACCCGCAATCGTAATTAACAAGCACAGCGCGTATGGCCGGATTGTAATGCCGCTGCCGCAACACTGTCCGTAATCTGTTTCCGTGCTCGATGAGCAGCCGAGAAAAGGGGGCCAATCCGCAACAACAGTAGGACAAGTGCATGTGTATTTGAGCGCCCAAGGCCCAGCAACGTACGCCACTGATCCGTAAAGTCCTTACTCCGGGTACATAACGACCGAATCCCTTTTCTAGACTGATGGAAGGGAGCATCGGTTTTATGCATTTAAAGTTGACATGATACGGCTTCATATTAATTTCATCCTCGTCTTACCTCCTTATTGAATACGCCTCACTCTCAGCCACACCGTAGCGCACCGTCCCGTGTAAACGAACGTGTTATCGTTGTTCCGTTTTGGTGCGGGGTCGTTCGCGTTTTGCTTGAACTGTTGGCGAGGCACACCGAGGGGTTATGACTGCAACACTCATGTAACAGGAACAAGGTTGATACAAAGAGACGCACAACAATAAAGCGCCTGGCTCGCGCCTGGACACTTTCGAGGACCATCTCAACGGCCACTTTCAGAAATATTTTCATCTTCACATTGATATCTTTCTATACATTCCCATTGATAATGAGCGCCCCGTTTGAGAGTGATCTGAAGGACACTCAACGAGAAAAGGTCAAGCCGCGCCGCCCTCAATTTTGCTCGTGGTGCCGTGACCTGAGGCAAAACAACACTATTCGAAGTCTCGGGTATTACCGCCCGCCAGTGGCGCAGGAACGAGAGTCAGACGAAAATGAGGAAGGAACCAAGGATGAAGATGATGTTGGACAGGTGCCTTCACAGCCGGCATCTGACTCGGGAGCTGAAGACAGATCCAGTGACGATGCGCCTGTTTTGAGCGATGATGAGCATGGCAGCCACATCGGTAGAACCAATGGCAGCATTGGTAACGAAGGCGGCGAGGGCGAAGGCATAAACTACGAGCAAGCTGTTGGAGAGCAGGAAGGGCAAAATGAAGATGACGACGGCGATGAAGACTACGAAGACGAACTCCCAGAGGAGGATCCCCATCGCCTGCTGGATGTCATGGAGAATGCTAAGAGCTGCTTCCTCTGCGCCAAGATCTGGTCCGCGTTTGAGCGCTGGGCCACAGCCCGCTACGGCTCGCTGGACAGCTTGGAATTGGCAGAAGCTCGCGTAGAAATCCGTGGCGTGGTTGCCCTGCGTTTACCGGACGAGGACAAATACAGCTACAAAAGGAAGACGTTCGTCGACGATGACGATGACGATGACGACACGTTTGCCGGCGATCTAGTACACGGAGAGACCGATGAATGGGCGCAAGGGTGGCTGTCCAAGGCCAATATCAGCATCATCTTCCCCGACCCAGAGGATACAAACACGACGCCGGGTCTAGTGGGCCTGTATGCATTTCTGCAGCGCTGTCAGGTGCCGGTCCAGGAGGGTGATTCCAACGACGAAGAGAGCGTGCACAAAATATTCATTCATGATGAGTACGGGCCCGAGACGCTAGAGTGGCCGGACAAGCCGCCGTACTGTGCACGCCAGCGGCCGCTCGTGGCGGACCTACGGTTGTTCCGAAAGTGGAAGGTGCTGTGCGACGGCACCCACCACGGCCGCTGCTCCCGACCCTCCCTATCATCGTCCCCTTCGTCATCGTCGTCCGGTGGCAGCATACTGAAGAGGCTCCGCGTCATCGATGTCCAGCGACTCTGCTTGGTCGAGCTCCACAACATTGACAACATACAGACCACGACGACGCCGTGGGTGGCGCTTAGCTATGTCTGGGGAATCAAGCCGTTTGTTACGCTGACGAACGCCACGCTTACGGACCTCAAGAAAGAAGGATCTCTAGCCGATCCGGCTGCGCCGTCTGCACCCGCATCCTGGCTGCCGCCTACCATTGCCGATGCTATCCGCGTGACGGCCGGCCTTGGCGAGCGCTACTTATGGGTGGACAGTCTTTGCATCGTGCAAGACTTGGCCGACGACAAAGCGCACTTTTTGCCGCTTATGGCCGTCATCTACGGGCGTGCTACTGTTACAATTGTGCAAGCAGCTGGTGAAGACGCCTTCCACGGCCTCCCTGGCGTGCGTCCAAACACACGCTTTGTTAAGGAGGAGCCATTTTATCTTCCAAACCAGGTGGGAGACGAGGACGAACAAGTACTCGAGGAAGATGTGCATTACGAGGACAACAGAGGCTGGTTCATGCTCAGTCACTCATGGGTGACTCCCGACATTGGACACGGGCGCTGGTTTACGCGTGGCTGGACCTTCCAAGAAGACTTGCTGTCGCAGCGTATGCTCATATTTTCGCCCGAGCAGGTCTTTTGGGAGTGCCGCCAGGCAATCTGGCACGAGGACGCGCACCGTGAGTTGCCTCACCACCGGGAACGCCACCAGACCATTTTTTACGACTCACTGTTTCACGATGAAACGTTTCGCAACTCGTGGGAGACTGGTGGTGAAGATGAGGACGGCGCAATGGACGAGAAAGCCCTCGTCACCACCTCCATTATACCCAAGTTCCAGCGCCTGTACCAGCGCCTCGTGCACAGCTACACGCAGCGTACGCTTGGTCATACCAGCGACGGTCTACATGCCTTTGCCGGTATCATGCAGGCACTAACCATGGCCTATGGGATTGAATTCGTGTGGGGCATGCCGGCACCGCTGCTAGGCATGGCCCTGACCTGGCCGACGTCCGAGTCATCCGAAGAAGCCGCCCTGCAACGCCGGCAGGGCAAGTGTCTCTTGTACGTGAGCAACGAAAAGGAAGGGAGTGAATACCTTGTGGAGTCGAGCTTTCCCAGCTGGGCTTGGGTCGGCTGGATTGGCCGAGTTTATTACTATGAGCTCTTTGGATATCTGGACGGTGAACACGCCGGCTTGGAGTTTTACCACTTTTCGACAGTGGTAACAAATGCACGGGGAGACAATTCTCGCACAGCAGAGCTCTGCCGTATCCCCCAGAACCAACGTTTCCGCAACTACACCTACGACCACAAGCACAAACCATTTGCCGGCACCAATACGGTATGGCAAGGTGACACACAGTTGCCCATCAGAGCGGCCGACGTGCCCACGAGCGTGCGAGAGGCGGACGATGTGCGCTATGCCCTGCTCGCATTCTGGACCAGCCGCGCCCCGTTGCTGATCACGTTCGATACGGAAGCAGCAAGGAAAAAGATGGCCATTGCTGCCTCCACCGATGATGACGCAGATATGAGGCCGTTGTTTACCGTCTGGGTGGTTGGTTCGACACAGCTGCCCGTCACGTGGCACCAGTTCCCTCCAAGAGAACGGTTTACTGGGGGTGGTGGACGACCAGGAGACCTCCCCAAGATAAGCACGCACGCAATCGTCGTCGGCCGCAGTAGTCTCGAAAGACTAAGGGGTCGAGGTGAGCTAGAAATATTCTTGGTCGACACTGACAAATTTGGGGTGTCGTCACGGTATGCCCATGCATCCGTTTTTGAGGACGATTGGAACAAGCTAGCAACCCATAAGTGGGAGAAAGTGTTCCTAATTTAAACGACAGACAAAACGGATCATTGTAATTAGCATTTTGTAGATGTAAACATTGTCATTTTTATCTTTTTGAAAAAAAAAGAACATGTACAAGCGTAGATGTATATGAACGAAAAGAGGACATTCAATAGTGGCATCGGCGTTGCAGACCTCGCATGCAATGATACCGTGGGCACAAGTGTCCAGGACACGCTTGATTATATCATCGGATGTCCTGCGAGTTCGGATGATTGGAGATGGACTCAAAGCAGATATGGCTGTAAGTGTATCGTACATAATGCGTTCCTAGTATGATCGTGTCTACGTCAAGAAAGACCTCTATGCCTGTCAGCGCTGCAATACGTTCACGGGTCATCAAGGCAAACTGAGAACCGCTAGGCGGTACCAAACACCGTTATTTACGAATGTCTGTTCTGTGTATTTACTGGCACTAACATTTATTACCCTTGTGGACGACATAGTTGTACGGAGTACGGGGTGAAGGGCTCGGGGTATTACGTTGTACAAGTACGCAATTGTGTCCATTGCCACAGAAGATGTTACCACATTTGTTCTAGCGTCACGCACAACCCAATCGCCAATATAGCGCTAACAGCGACTAATACCCGTGCCCCTGTTTTGTCAACACAGGCCGCCTTAGCGAGGCACCCCCTCCGGGTCCCAAATTGCCAACAAACAACTATTAATACTTCGTACGAAGTACAACGTAGTGTTGAGTACCGGAGTTTGCGGCCAATATTGGCCAGACCATGTTCCACCACAAAACATGTCCAAATCCAGCGAGATGGATGACAGGGAAGACGCCAGCTGGACACAAGCTGAACCGAGTACCAACCCAGACACGACCAGACGAGACCAAACCAGTCTAGCGGCAATGGCCAAATCGAGAAGCCTAAGATTAAAAAACGATTCCAATATGAAGTAGCGGCACTGATCCTCGGCAAGAGCTGAGCTTGGGACGTTATTGGGGGTATTCTTCGCATGTATTGGCAGTCGGCCACGGGTAGAATAAAATGTGCTGGGAATGGGAAAGGGGACAAGCAAAAACGGAAGAAGGAAAGTACATAAAACGAGAGAGCCCATCCGTTGTGTTGGGCGTCTTGGCACTGGATTGATTTCAACGGTCTTTCATCCTGCACCCCCCCCCCAACGATCACGATGCGGCCTACCGGTCTCGTCAAAGCCCTTTTCGGCTTCCTGCCGCTGGCTGCGGTGCTAGTGCAGGCCAGCCCGTGCCGGCCCCGCAGGGACGCGTTTTGCGTGGCCAACTCAGCCATTCTCTCGGCTTTGCACCTCGACGACGCGGCCACGACCTTTTGTTCGAGTTTTCTGTCCATTTCGACAGTCACTGTGTACGTGACGTGAAGGTTCCCCCCCCTTTCCCCTTTTGTACGAAATGTCTTCCTAACGTGTGTAGCGAGTCAACCGTCTCCGTGACTCCCTCGGCGTCCGTGGATGTTGTGTCTTCCACCCTCACGGCCTCGACGGTCACCTCGACGGTTGTCTCGGAACAGCTCCGGTCCTCCGTGGCCACCGTCGCCTCCACTGAAGTCAGCTTCTCGACGACCACGACCACCCTGACGATGTCCACCTTGATGCTCTCCTGCCTGGACAGCGCCTACACCGCCAATGCTGCCAGTTCGGCCTCGAGTGCCAGCGCCAGTTCTTCTTCGAGTGCTGCTTCACTCCTCTCTGCCCCGGATAAGCGCGCCCCGCACCCGGTTGTCGGTACACCTGCCGAGTTGCCCGCCGACTGGCCGCAGTCGGCCATATCGCACATTTGCTCGTGCCTGGCGCTGCCCACGCCCACGACGACCAACACGGTGACCATCTCGCTCGAGCCCAGCATTGAGGTGGTCACATCGACGGCCACATACACGCCCAGCGCCACGGTGACGTCGTCGTTTATGTCTGTGTCTACCAGTACCTACACGTCCGTCTCGGTTTCCGTGTCAGTCGTGGTCGAGACCGAGTACGCCACGGTGACAACCATTGCCACGACCGGTGCCGCCGCCTACCGCCGCTACAACGCACCGTACGACGCCAACCTAATCGAAAGCGGCTTCACGTCCAACTACTTTGGCCCCGGCAACCCGTCGCGGCCGACCGTACTGTCGTCAGGCTCTCTGGCGTCGCTCACGTTTTCGACGCCCTACTGGCCCGGCAGCGATACCTATCTGTACCTGGACGACGGCGACACGTTTGACAGTTCGCAGGCCGCTCTCTTGATTCAGGGCTTTTTCGTGGCGCGCCAGTCGGGCACTTATTATCTGTCGTCGTCAGGTGACTACATTGACAACTATGGCTACCTGTGGACGGGCGACGTGGCTTACAGCACGTGGAACGATGGCAACACGGCCGTCCAAGCGAGTCGCACCGGTGCCGGCTACTACGGCGGCAGCGTGGCCATCACCCTCAACCAAGGCGACGCCATCCCCATTACGTGGCTGTGGGCCAACGGCGGTGGCGTGGGCCAGAGCTGGTTTGTCGTGACGTCGCCCGATGGGTCGTCGACCTCGGACACGACGGGCTTCCTGGTGCCGGCTTGCAGTGCGGACACGTTTGCTTAAGTAGGGACAAAAGAGGGAGGAGCAAGGGCAAGTTAAAGTAAACAATGTAATGGTAATTCTGTAAAGGGATATAACGGGGTGACCGTAGGTATGGTAAGCCTAGTGAAGAAAGAGACGAAGATAAAAGGTGTGTCTTAATTGGCACGATGACTTTCACTTGCCGAGCACTCTCGCACTACTTACGCCGCACTGTGGTCGCCTACGCCACATCCTTAGAACTAAGCCTAGACTAAGGAGATCGTAACACTACGGATTCATTGTAACTATATCTGTAGGCTCGGACCAACTGGCTTGTATATGTGCGGGCATTTTGGCGGAGAAGTAGTGCGGGGCGGAGCTACCGGTGGCCGGCGTCAATATGCGTGTAGTCGCAGCAGAGAAACTATTGCCAACTTTCACCGGAACTGTGGCCACCGGATAACCTTTCTTGCTTTAACGAAAAAAGAGGAGCAGCGACAATGTGGAGAACCTGTCGCAATTTTCTAGGATGGGCCACACCAAATGCAAGAGAAAATCCCCCCTCACCTCAAACAGGATGACAAGGGTCAGCTTGTCGATTTGTACTTAGCGGTATGACGCCGCGCGCCGATCACCGGCCATTGCAACTGCACAATTGAAGATATGGACTGTCTCTGGCGAAATCACGGTGATCTGGAGCAATCTTCCTAATGTGTTTGAAAGCATTTACCTTTTGGAGTTGCGTCTCTGTGACCTTCGTGGTATTCGGGTATAATGTGGATTCGGCCCTTTTAACTTTGAGTCGTCAAACTTGTTGTCGATGTACGTGGGTAAGAGATGCAAGAAAAAAGTAATGAGAGGGGGCAACAAAAGTGATACTACTAAGCTCATAATGACGGTAACGATACCTAACCTAGATGAAGCCATATAGGTGAAATCTTGTGCAGAGAGGAGATACAAAGAGGCAAGTGAGGCTGCTTTGTGCTGATATGGTTGCCACGATGTAAACCACATCTCCAAATTCACATCTCCAAAACGACCATGGCTCCTCTTTTATTTCTCTTTACCCTGTTTGCTGGCCTCGCCTCGGCTATGGTGACTGTCAGCAAAACACATCAAGGGCCAACCGGAGACGAAGTGACCATCAGCTACCAAAATGCCAGCGTCAATAGCGTCATAATTTCGGCCTTGCCACACTTGACCAACCAGTGGCAGACGTCGTACTTCAACTCTGCATACATTGACCTCAACGGCTACAAGCCTGGCGACTACCCGTCCAACCCGAGCCCGGGCACATACTACACGATGAACAAAACCGGAACAGGAAACTTCACATGGACACAGCCATTCCCTGGCGGCACGTATCAGTATTCTTTCCTCTTGGACTGTGCCAACACCACCAACTGCAATATCACCACAGGCCAAGAAATTACAGACCCCACAAACCCGCCATTCGAGACGGTGGCTGGATCCGAACTGGTGTCCTCGTTCCAGGTTCCTTACGACTCCAAGTACCAGTACAGCGATGATCTCTCGCCCAATCAAGACTATGCGCTGCCCTATTACGATGACTCAAAGAAAGGGACGCTCAAGATCGCCACCTCTTCCTCCCCGTGTCCCATAAGTCCATCCGTTGGCGTCCATGACTACGTCGTCTACCTTCCGCACGGTTACCAGGCAAACTCGTCTAAAGAGTACCCACTTCTGTATCTGTCAAACGGTGGTAAAGGTGCCGCAGGCGACTGGCAAAACCAGGGATACATTTCCAACATCTTGGACCGCCTAGTCGCCGATAACTAGATGGAACCGACTATGGTCATCATGCCGACGTGGTATGGCCTGCTAAATGGTACGATCAACCCGGAACTTCAGGAAAACTCGCGTGGGTCCATCTCTGTCCCGACCATCGCGGAACTGTACTACGAGTATCTCTTCCCACACGTTCATGAGACCTACCGTGTGAGCAACAGCTCAAGCCGGCGCGCATTTGCAGGCCTCTCCGAGGGTGGCTTCCTGACCTACACAATTTTTGTCAACTACACCTCCTACTTTGGCTACTATGGCTTCCTCTCTGGCGCGTCGACCAGCGACTCGGCCACACTCGCCGACTTTATCACTGCAAATGACACGGCCTCCAACCCGGACCTGATGGCCCGCGGTATCCACGTGTCGTACGGTCAGTTTGACAAGCTGTTCCAGACGTCCAAGTATTGGCAACAGACCCTGGACGACCTCAATATTCCATACGTGACCCGCTTCATTCCTTGGGGCTTTGACTGTTGGAACACCTAGCAGGATGCTGTGTGGAACTTTGGCTAGTCAACACTGTGGAAACCGTTGCCTTTGACGCAATATGCGGCACACGATCTTGCAAGAGACATCTAAGCCTTAGCCCACAGTCATGGTGTAAGTGCTATTGTAAGTCAGATGAGCCTAGTCAAGAAATGGGTTCAGGGTATGGAGCCGGATGGGGGAGAGGTCCCACGGCTCAGCTAAAAGCTGGATGGCAGCAAAGAGGGAAGGGAAGAAGACTATGCAGGGGGCAGGACAACAATTTGGAAGTCGGAAAGGACCGCATAAAGAAGCTATTGCTGGATTGAAACCGCTTCATAATACTAATGCGTATATCTTCTCATCTCTCCTCCCTTCTCAAACGAAACCGCGTTCCCTCCCCTACGATTAATGTCTGCCTAACACAGGCTCGACGTGGTCGTTGTAACACTACCTCTTAACGTTTTGCGGTTTCGTGCCAACTCGCATAGGCTCAAGGGAGGAGTCCTCCAATAATTCCCCCGATGGCCCCTCCAATCCCACCGACGACACCGCCGACCACATTACCGATGTCGCCAACCACGCCCAGCACGCCTTGGACAAGGCTCAAGCTCTTGCCGTCCTCCAATGCAGCGCTTGCATCTTTTTGGGGAGTGTCCTTGCCTTGTAGCCACTGCAGCAACGCGTCTTGATCAGGCGCTGTGAACGCGGCTGTCGGCATTGGTAGAACCTTGGTGCATTCCGTCAAGTTGTTGATGTTGTTCACGCCAAGCAGACTCATCCTGATATACTCGCGCGCAAAGTCCTGAAATCCTCGTTGGCCCTCGTTAGTACGCTATAGGATGTCACAAGTCATCGTACAAGAGTGGAAGCGCATCTAGGAAGAACCCACATTGTTCCAGGCCACCTGCCCGGCTGCCGTCGAAAATGTGTTCCATGTACTTGCCGTTTCTGGATGCTTAGACAAAGCAAGGTCACTTGGCAACCTGAACACACGCGGCGGTACGCTGGCACTCTTGGTCTCGCTGTAAAAGAGAATGTCCCACACGCCAGGCGTGCTGTCTTGCGGCGCACCGTCTCGTGACTCGTCGACAAAGTGCTGCTGGGATGTCGAATGTGCTCCAACGAGGGCAACAAGCGCCTTGGGGGTGATTGTTTTGTTTTGAAAGACCGCGACGAGCTTCTCGGCTGAGTCATTGACGTCCGGCATGCGCCCTTTCTCTGTCGCTCGGGTACTGTCCTTTCGCCCGACAAACGAGCGGACACGTGGCCCGAGTGGGCAGGTGACAGTTGCAACGGTTGCTCCCATCTGGATGAGGTCCGCCATGCTGACGCCGTACTTGGAGTGGTACGTATCGTACCAGCCTTGGACGATGATTCCAATGTCCTGGAGCCCATCGTTTTCAGACCGGGTCAGCTCGTTTCCCAGGATGATGCTGCCGTCAGCACCACCAAAGTCGTCGCCTTTTTCCCAACTCGCGGCGTCATGGAATCCTAAGCGGACGGCAGCCCGTGCGTGCTTCGTGCAGCGGCCAGAGTCACCATGGAACTTGGCATAC
This sequence comes from Sporothrix dimorphospora, assembly GCA_021397985.1. Lineage (NCBI taxonomy): Eukaryota > Fungi > Ascomycota > Sordariomycetes > Ophiostomatales > Ophiostomataceae > Sporothrix > Sporothrix dimorphospora. Next base: position 26,568 of record WOUA01000110.1, read on the forward strand.
ATGTCGCGCTTAATGTACTCCCAGATGCAGCAAGGATCATTGGCACATTGCCGGCTGTCCCTGGGAGGAATGTCCGTGTATGTAGAAGTCAAGTCTTCGGGTGGTTCTTTACTCTCCAGTATGCTCTTCACGACCCGCCCGACACCCGAGAGTTCATGGTTCGCAAGAATGTCAAGGTCGCCAATCATCTCGACTTGCCCAGTGCTGCCGTCCTGACGAGCCTCTAGGATGTCCTTGAACTTTCCTCCCCCCATGCCGGGGTATGCATAGCAACCACAGATGGTGATCCATATCGTGAGGAGGCTTGTCAGTTTCATTTTTAATGGAAAGATTGAGAAGAGACAACAATCGAGTGATGGTAATAGTAGTCCAAGTGGGATATCGGTAACAGATGGTATTTCGAGAACGTAAACGCCTTGTCCTGCCAAAGGACAGAATATATAATAATAGCTCTGCACTCGTGTCTGTGACTCCGTCTCTTCTCTTCAGTGTGACCATCACCATGTTGTTCCATTCGATCCACATCAATATCGGTTCCATAGGAACGGTCCAGGGACCTGCCAAGTTCAGCCCCTACTTATTCTTTCCAAACGTATGCATGCACTCTTCATATTGATTTTCAAACATGCGCCCAATCATAATTTCCAAACAATATCTACTATTCCTTGTCAACTAATCAAACCTACCCCATGTTCTATTTACAAGTAAACAACTCGACCGGGCCGCCAGGAGAAAACTTGGCACTGCCATAGAAACAGGGAAAAGGTCTTCGGCTGCGCGCTTTTCACTCTGCCTTTACGGACCGAACGGCTGCGACCGGGCGCAAGAGGGGCGGGGCTGGTAAAAGATAAAGAAAAAGAAAACCTTGGATACAGCCGACTTTGGCGACGATCCGGCTAAAGAGGTGGTTAAAAAAAGCAACGTGCGGGATTCATGGCGAGAAGGGCCAGGAAATCCATAGTGTGCATGTTACATTGCTTTTTCCTCTATGAACCGTCCTCGCTCACTTCTCCATAAATCAACGTCACTCAGTCAGTGACTGTACAGCATGCCAAGGTAAACAATGCCATTATCATGGTCTTCATATAGTCGACTACGGTCTTCGCCACTTTAGTGAGAGCCGAACTATCCTGTGCAACAAGCTCTATTTGACTGAACAACAGTGCCAGGCACGTTCCAAGTGCTTTGCAGTCCTGGCAGTCCTACAGTTGGCTTCATGTCGATGGATGACTTTTTGTTGTGTGCCGTTCTTCTTATGCCAGTTGCTTAGAGTGGTTGGATCGCCCAACGGTTAGGGGTCGTTGACATTGGTAAGACAGGACGTGGCACGAGTAGTTCAGGGGAAGGGCAACCGAAGAAACAGCAATCAAGAACAAGAAGCTCAAAAAATAAGGGGGGGGTAAGGAAAAATGAAAAGAGGATACGGGGAAAGAGAGACGAGCATGCAAGAGACTACTATCCCTGAGCCCAGATGTCATATCCCCTCAATCAAATGTATAGAAAACAATCAATCAAAAATGTCTACTCCAATTGATCGAATTATCGGGATGTCAACAGTTATGGCGGAGAATACTGCACTTGGCAAGTGCACTGTAAGCCAGCACTAAGCACTCTTCAGTAATCAACGCTTAGTGACTAAACACCACAAGGTACGTCTCCAAAGCGCTGTCCATGAACAAGATGACCACATAAGCCATACCATTGCAAATCGTATAAACGTTTGGAGTTTTATTTAACCCTTTGAATAAAATAAAATAAAATAAAAGTCTCCGCAGATTTCTTATTGAGTTCCTTCAGCTGAAAATTTCAAACATAATATAAATATAACAACAACAAGAGTAATATGAACAATGAAAACAACATTGTAAATAAATTGTCGGTTTACTACACAAATAAGGAGATCTACAGAACATCAACAAAAAGAAAACGTACAGCAGCGGGTATTCGCTGGTCGTCACCGACCCAACTACTAATCCGCCGATTGCAGGTTTAACGAGGGGAGAGCGGACGGGATCCCGTGCTTTCCTACATCTGTGGCCGTACGTGGAAGGTGAGGGCGGTGGGTGGGCATTTATTCGACGACGAGATAAGACAGGATGGCGAGATGGGTTATAAATTTAAATATCTTATGCTGCTAGGCTAGTCGACCTTTACTATCGTTATATACACACCTTAAGTCCCTAGTTTCCTCCTATTTACATATTAAATCTTCTTCCTTTTCCCTTCCTTTCATCTCGGTCTACGACGACGGTGCCTCGCTGACGGTAATGTCGCGTCATTTAGAGAACTTCGACGCTTCGCTCTTCGACGGAGCCCGGCCTCCGCCTTGTTCTCAATGTACAGAGACGGACAACAAACGCGTCATGGCTGGTAAGCGTAGCCACGGTATCGGCCGGTTACGCCCTCGCATATTACTTTCCAAGGAACATAACCCAGACGGAGAAGCCATCGGCAAAGTGTCAGCAGACGACCATCGCCCGTGGCGCCGACGCCGTCCTTGTTGTCGGCACGAGTCTTCAAATTTTTGGCGTACGCTGCCTCGTCAGGGAACTTTGTAGAAGCACACGTAGCCGCCGGGATGGCTTCACTGCTTGGATCAACGTGGATTCCGCGCCCTAAGGCGCCAAGCTCACCAACCTGTGGGACCTGGTTGTGCGAGGCAGCAGCGATGTCGTGGCTAAACGGGCCGCGTTTCCTCGTTGGGACGAGCAAGACAAGAGCTGGGACTTGACAGCGAGATTAGTGGTTGTGTTGGAGGATAGGCCGCCTTGTTCTTAGACAACCTGTTGAAGTGGGCGCTTGACATGACAAGCGCGGTCTTGTGAATTAACGAGGTTGTTTATGTTTCTGCTCTTTTTGTTAAAGCTTACTGTGTGATCAAAGGCTCTGTGGCTGTGCAGGCTCGCGATGGAACAGCCAGAGTCACAGCGGGCACAGGGAGCACAGTGAGCACATGCACTAAGCAGGTTGGAGCAGGGACGGCACAGGAGCACGTCCAAAGAAGGAAATCTTCTGTGAGGTTTTTCGTGTTGTATATTATATTGTTACCAAATACGTAGGGGACAATGTTTTACAGATCGTGCGGCGTATTTCACAACGATGCTTTTTCCATCCCATGTGTCCTTTACCACGGCTCGTAGACAAAACACAGCGGCGTCCCGCCCACGGTGTCCATGGCCGCCGATATGGTAATGTTGCGGTGCAACGGCTCAAAGCCCATGTTGTCCGTCAGCACGGCGTTGGCCGTCGGCGGCATGTTGTACATGGTGTTGGTGCCCGAGATGGTTTGGCGTGCATCCCAGTTGAGGTTCTGCCAGATGAAATGCAGGCGGTCCAGGTTGGCGTGGTGCAGGTAGAAGCCCGGCTCGAGCGCTGAGAAATGGAAATCGCTTCCCGGGTCGCCGCTGATCGAGTAGTGCCCGCCGCTGTGCACGCCCGTCCCGAAAGTCTTGCCGCCGTCACCGCGCACGCCCTCGCCCTGGGACGCGCTCTGGAAGACGCCGACCGTGCTTGTGTACAGGATGAGCTCGGTGGCGTTGCGGAGCGAAGCCCACTTGCGGCAGACGTCGTCGTTGAGGTCGCGCTTGAGGCAGCGCGGGTTGTAGGCCAAGGGGTTGGCGGCCTCGGAGGGGCCGATGTTCACGGTAAAGTTGGAAAAGGGTCCCTTCTTGACGCAGCCGCCGCCTGTGCCGGGCTTGGCACCGCCAATAGCCGCCCGGTGGCCTTTGACAAACTCGCCGTTTCCGCCAAGCGAGTACTCGGAGCCGTCAAAGACGGGGGACTTGTCCAGACTCCCACAGTCGAGCCCCCACTCCCAGTAGGGGAAGGTGCCGTTGTAGCCGCAGTGCAGGGCGAGGTCCTGCTCCAAGACCCAGTTGTAGTGGCGGTGCCAAAGCAAAAACGTGGCGTCGTCGTGCACGTAGGGCGTCTGGTAGTAGTGCAGCACGCCGTAGTCGTCCCACAGCGTCTTGGGGCCGGGCAGCTTGTAGCGCGAAGGCTTCTCCATCAAGCACTGGACGGCCTCCTGGTAGCCGCGGCGGTCGGCCATGGTCATGTTGCGCCTGCGGTGAGGGTGGGTTAGGTGACAGAATGTTAATAGAGTGCTTGCCCGGTGTGGTGGGACCTACCACTCCTTTCTGATCTTGACCTTGTCGGCAGTGCAACCGGTCGTCGCCTTGGCCGCGCGGGCCATGGCCGTGTCGTAGGCGATCTTGCCGAGCTGGCGGATGGCCTCGCCGGAGTCGATCTGGGCTTGGGTAAAGGTCGGTATCGTGGCGCCGAGCGCCGTGCCCGCGAGCACGGCCACCACGGCGGCTGTTTTGACGAGGGACAACATTCTGTAGGGGTGGGTGTCTTGGACTCGGAAGGATCTTTACAGTTGTACAAAATCTACGGGTACAGGAGTTTTATATCGCCTGGGCGGCCACCCCTATTCTACGGGCATTCCAAGAATGGGATACACGGATGGAAGAGACGGTACTATAGATGAGCACGAATATCACAGAACAACTCTAAATCATATATATAAAGGTCGAGACTGCATGCGGATAATGTACCCCGGACTCGCTAGAATTGACGAGAAATGAGAGTATGTTTCTTCAAAGTGCTTCCCCGCGTGCCGAGACTCGATGCAGGTTCGGTGTATAGTGTGTTGGCAGCCAATAGGAAAATTAGCCCCAGGTTTTGTGGATGTTATTATATGTTGCCTCGTAAATAATGGAACATTTTCAACCTTAACTTAGGCTTCTCCCGGACCGTGATGGGTCCTCTCTAAATTTATGGAATACAAAGAAGCGAGGCCAGGTGCATCGGCAGTTGCGGACAATTTTGCTTCGGGGAGGCAGTTATGCCCGGCAAGAGTGAGAAAGAAAGGACCACAGGTTTTGTTCTTACATAACTGTTTTCATTCTCGTGATCACAGATTCTATGAGCGGGCCGGATATCCTAGTATGACACACATGTTTCTAGTAGTAAATGGAAAAGAGCAAATAACGATGAAGCAATTACGATGCAATATCTCTCGTTAAAAGTGACCGGAAATTCGGCATCGTGGAGAACGTTTGTGTTTGCATGTTGTGGCTGTCTGAATGAATTAGGTTGAGCCAACCTTTATAATGGCTAAAGCCAAGATGTAGAACAACGAGAGAAAGGGTAAGGTGAGAAACAAAGCCAAGATATTGGATGAGCTAAACGTTAGAGGATGAGAGACAGACGGGACGTTGTAGACATCAAGCTGGACGAGGAACAAAAGAATAGAATAGGCAATGTCTGAAAATATTACAAGACGCAATTGTTGGGCGGTCTTGGGCATCGTCGGCTAATTGCCTCAAGCTATTTACAGAAACAAGAGGCTAGAAAACCTCGACGCAGGTTAAAGAGGGCATATAGAACTTTGCCGAGGTGGATAATGCACGGTCCCTCTTGATTGTGTGATTTTCACTTGCTCGACGAACTCAGTCTCGAGTTAGACGGCACTCCCGGCCACACTTCACCGGGTAGAGTTGCTTTGGACAGCAAGCACATCCAGCCAAATTACTGTATCTCTTACTTGAGAACATTACATCATCTCCTCGACGATGTCAACAACTGCACTTTGTGAGTGTCTACTATCTCCTAGATAATCCCGACCATCCGACCTTCTGTTCTTGGGTCGTTGCGGGGTTGATCTTGTCTTCGGCAACTTCCGTGCATTAAGCTTGTCCCTGCCAAGCATCTCGCGAAGCTCAATAAAGAAGCTCGTTTGTCGGTGCATGGTGCGTCGAGCCATTTGCATGTTATCACATCGGACCAAACGGTCCAGACCATGTCGGGTTGAATCAGAGCCATTTCTCGTCGGGTCACAAACACTACGGAGCTCGTTTGGGCATCGCGTCGGGCTTGTTGGCGAAGAGGAGTTTCGAAGTCGGCGAGCTGGAGCTTGCGAGCTGGTGCGGCCAGTCGGTGGACACTACTGGCGCTGATCCGCTTGTTGTCCTTTGTCTGGATGAAGCGCACGAAAAGCATATGAGAGGAGCATGTCGGGACATCAACGAGGGGAGCACGTCCATAACGGCTCCCGGAGTTGGCCCAACTGAGCGAATCCTACGAACCTGGGCGAATCCATTGTGGAAGGTCGAAATAACAGCCCTGCACGCCCTGCACGACGGATCTGTCAAATGGCGCACATGATACGCGTGATACGATTACGAAAGACACAACAAGGCGTTCGTTCAGTTTGTTTGGTTCTCTGGCAGCCTGTGCCGTGCATTGGCTGCATGTAGAATTACTCCGTACACGTAGGTCCTGCTCTTTTTGGCGGGCTTCCTTATTGGGAAAGTGTTTAGAGTTTGGTTGAGTAGGAGTGGCGGGCGTGCCTGACCTGACCCTGTGCACATCTGCACATCCGCGCATCGTCCAACGACGTTGCAGCCTGTGTGCATCCTTGTGCTCGCCGTTGTCCACATCACAAGGCGACAACGCACAAGGCGACAGCGACAAGGGCCAGGACGGGAGGACGAAGAAGCTTATCCAAGCACGCCGTGGTCGTGGGGACGACAGGAGCCACAAAAACCGGGTTTACGTCAGACGCTGCGGCGCTGTCGCCATGCGGTCGTCCGCAATCGCCATGCAACTGGAAAAAGGCATGAGGTTGCGCTGGCAGTGATGCATGCCGATAAGATACGACGTCGTGAAAGAGGAGTGCATCTCCCTACAAGGAAAGTCGATCTCCGGAGCCGAGGCTTACAAGTACAAGTACTCTGCATCTGTATCTGTACAAGTACAAGTACGACGTATCTGTATCTGTATCGCCTTCATCAGCTCTGTATCGTATTCGTACAGCCGGGGATCGTGCATGACTGTGGCTCCAGCACGGGGCAATTACTCTTTCTTGCAGGGGCCGGCCCGCCTCTCGAGACCTGATCCCGGCGGGCCCCCTTTTCTGGTTGTCGCGTGCCTCCCCCTACTCAGTATTTCCCTTCCCTTTCGCCCCCAAATCTGGGCAATCGGGCGCTGGCCGCACTTGACTGGGCGGCCACTAACGCCGATGCGGCAGGTCCTTGGCAAGCACTGCCGCCCGCAACCCTATGGGGAGGGGGGGGAGAGGGGGGAAGCAGCGACGGACAGCCAGTAGTTCGTTCTTGCCTTTGTTGTGGTTGACCGGTGTTGTCGGTCACGCTTTCCTTCTTTGTTGTCTTCTTTGCACCTTCCTGGCGGCTCTCAGGCACCAGGCACGCCAAGGACGGCACATGCTCGTGAGGAGCGTGAGCACCAAAGAATCAAGCACAAGGCTAATCTCTGGTGGGGACGGGGGGATCGCGCTGATCGCTATTGTCCTGGGGGAAGGTAGTATCGGGGCATCGCCCAATGCAACGCCATCGCGCGCCGCTGTCCACTTGCGCCCACTGTCGCGCGCCGTCCAGGACCATCCCAGGGCCATCCCAGGACCATGCCAGGACCATCTGCCGCTCTTCAGCCCAGTCGTGGCCCATCTCCGTTATCACTGGTCGACGGGGGAGATGAGAGGGGCCACAACAAGCTCGGCCTGGTCGCAGGACTCTGCACATCACTCTTTTGATCCTGTTTTGATCTTCTCGCCGTGGTGCAATCCAACTGCCTATCTCGTCGCCAATACGCGCCTGCTTGGTCCGCCTGCCCTACCATTGTACCGACCGTCGCGATGATCAGGGACAGGGCAGGGGTAGGAAGATGTGGTGGGCGGGGGGTTCTGTTGATGTCACCCAAAGCCAACCAGGAGGACTTGCAGTGTGCTCGCCCAAGCTTCCTCTTTCGACCGATTTCGTGCTGCGGATCGTCATGTTGTGATAGTCGGTGACCCCCAAGGTCGACAAGGGTCGACAAGGGTCGACAAGGAGGGCCAAATGGCTCAACCGGATGTCTCTCAGAACGCCTCTCCAAGAGCTCGCCGCGATCCAAACCTTCCTTTCTTGGCAAAGCTTCGACTGCCGTGATGCTTGTCGGATGCTTGTCTTGCGGCCGCCTTTGTTCGTCTTGGTTCATCTGCTGTCCGTCTGGCGACATCCTTCTTTGTTGTTCCTCATCTCGACGACCTGGAAGCTGGGTCGACATTAAACAAGACGACTGGAGATCTAGACATCGACACGACTGTCCCGGCGAACATAAAAGACGGGGTCCCGCTCTTCCCTTTTTCAGCAACTTCTTGTCTGAGATCCAGATCGCCAGCCTCGTCCAGTCTCACTCTTAGTCCTGTCTCGGACTGTCCCTTGATCGTCACCTGCACTTGCCCATCAACTCTATTCTCTGTGAATTTACTTTAAATTCACTTCCATCCACGTCAATCCCATCTTCATCTGTCGCTTTCCCCAGTCGCCACCATGGCCCCTCTCACCCACTTCCTTGCCGCCGCCAGCTTGGCCGGCCTGGCCGCTGCCGTGCCCACGACCAAGATTGGAACCACCGGCTCCACGCTGCACCAGGTCCGCAACCCCAACTACGTCTTCAACGGCGCCGTGTCGGTCTACAAGACCTACCTCAAGTTTGGCGTCCCCATCCCGGCCCATCTCCAGGCCGCCGTCGAGCGCACCGGCCTCCTGTCCAAGCGCTCCGAGGGCGTCGCCGTCGCCTCGCCCATTGATTCTTACGACGATGCCTACACCATCCCCGTCAGCATTGGCACCCCGCCGCAGGTTCTGCAGCTCGACTTGGATACGGGCTCGTCCGACCTGTGGGTCTTTAGCAGCGAGACGCCCTCGAGCGAGGTCAACGGCCAGACCGTGTACAACCCCAGCAAGAGCAGCACCTCCAAGGTGCAGACGGGCTACACCTGGTCCATCTCGTACGGCGACGGCAGCTCGTCGAGCGGCAACATTTACGCCGACACCGTCAGCGTTGGCGGCGTCAGCGTGACGGGTCAGGCCGTCGAGCTCGCCGAGACGGTGTCGTCGGCGTTCACGTCGGACAGCTCCATCGACGGCCTGATCGGCCTCGGCTTTGACAGCCTCAACACGGCCTCGCCCAAGGCCGTCAACACCTTTTTCGACAACGCCGAGAGCCAGCTCGACTCGCCCCTCTTCACGGCCGACCTCAAGCACAACGCCCCGGGCACCTACGACTTTGGGTTCATCAACTCGTCGCTCTACACGGGCGCCATCACCTACGTCCCCGTCAACACCAACCCGGGCTACTGGACCTGGACGTCGTCGGGCTATGCCGTCGGCACGGGCACCTTCTCGTCGAGCTCGCTCTCGGGCATTGCCGACACCGGCACCACCCTGCTGTACCTGCCCCTCACCATTGTCAAGGCCTACTACGCCAAGGTCAGCGGCTCCTCCAACAGCAACACCTACGGCGGCTACGTCTTCCCCTGCAGCGCGACCCTGCCGACCTTTACCTTTGGTGTCGGTACCGCCCGCATCACCATCCCCGCCACCTACCTCAACTACGGCCCCGTCTCGACCGGCAGCTCGACCTGCTTCGGCGGCCTGCAGGACAGCTCCGACATCGGCATCAACATCTTTGGCGACGTGGCCCTGAAGAGCGCCTTTGTCGTGTTCAACGGCGCGAGCACGCCCACTCTGGGCTGGGCCGCCAAGACCCTGTAAACGGTCAGCAATGACCGCCGCTACGGGCGGCACGCCCGTTGACGCACAAGAATGGTGGTTGTTGGAAGTAAAGGCGAGTTGGTGACCACTGGAGGCTGGACAACGATAGGAGGCCATGGTGGAGACGGAGACGACCACGAGACAACGATGACATGGGGACGACAGATGGGAAACACCACTGGTGCCCGCGATGCCTTTACATTGCGCTTTGTACATAGTTCGCCTTTGGTTTTGGTTTTGATAAAAAATGGTGTGCTGGGACTTCAATGTAATTCTCTTCACACTTGAGTAGGTGCTTCCATTCGATCTTTAAATATTATTTATTACACAGTCGTGACTCATTTCCTCTCTTGATCAATCGTCTTCAAAACAGAAACGAGTCTGTGAAAATGTTAGTACAGGTACAACTACGACCACCACGACCTTGTATTGCATGTACGTACCTTTTGAGGCCCTCCTCGAGCGTCTTCCTCGGCTGGCTAAAGACCAACCGGAACTGCCCCTCGGTCTCGGCATGCTCTTCACACGGGTGCAGACCAACGCCGCCGTCGAGCAGCCGCTGGGCCAGAGCGAACTCGCGGTTCGCGCCGTCCTTGGGCTCGCCCAGCCATGGCGACAAGTCGATGAAGATGAAGAAGCCGGCGTTCCTACCCGTTGTCAGTAAATTTTCAGAATAGTGCACGGCATGCTGCAGCTCTAGTTGAAGGCCAAAAAACCAAAACCCCCAAAAAAGGCAGTCCGTGCAAAAAGAATTTGGCTCCGCTGGGGATCGAACCCAGGACCTTCTGCGATGTACTTGCAAATCGCTTTTTGCTGTGAAGCAGACGTCGTAACCAACTAGACCACGGAACCAGAAACCACACATGGGATGTCGCACTCACCCTCTCTGGTACTTGATGCCCGCTGCATCCAAGACGCCCGCCGTGTACAACCGGCTGTCGCGCAGCCGCGCTCGTGATGTTTCAATAAAGGACGCCACAAACTGTCTGTCGGCCAGCAGCGCCGTGCCAATGGCAATCGACACGCCCGACGGGTTGTGGAAGCGCATGTTGCAGGCCACGGCGCGGAGCAACTCAGTGTTGCGCGAGATCAGGCTGCCCAGACGCAGACCGGCGGCCGCAAAGTCTTTGCTCATTCCGTAGAGGACGTGCAGCCGGTCCGGATGGATCAGCTCCCTCGAGTCGACCGACAGCACCGACGTAAACGGCACATCCTGCCCGTCGTCGAGGCGGTACGTCGACAGCGCATAGACTTCGTCACTAATCAGATGGAGATGGTTCGTCTCGCAGAAGCGCATCAACGCCCGCAACGTGTCGGCCGGGTAGGCCACGCCCAGCGGGTTGTTGGGGTTGACAATTAGGACGGCCTTTACAGTAATACCCTCGGCTTTCGTCTTGTCCAGCCGCTCCTGGTACTTGGCGATAGCCGCCGGCGAAAACGGATCAACGCCGTGCAGGTCCGCGTACACCATTTGGAGGTTGGCCGTGTTGCCAAAGTCGAGCTCGAAGCGGCCGTACACCGGCCGGCTGACCAGGATGCCCTCCCCAGGGTCGGCCAGGCTGTGGCCGATCAACTCGTGGATCGGCGTCAGCCCAGTCGCCGTGATGATGTGCTCCGGCAAGACGGGCGTGGCCGGCGCAAAGTGTTCGTTGACGTGCGCGGCCAGGGCCGCGGGAAACTGCACGCCGCCCAGCGTGCTGTAGCGGTAGGCATACGCTTCCTTGGGGATGTGCACGCGTGTCTCGACAAAGTCGTGCAGCTCGTCGTGCATGAGGTGCTGCAGGTCAGCGGGTCAGCGAGTGACTTCATACAATGGGTTCATAGCTGAGGCATACATTCTCCGCCATGGCGAACGAAACGGTGCCGGTCGGGTTCGTGTCGGCATCGTAGGGGTTGCTGCTGCCCGGCGCAAACCGCCAAGGGAGATCCAGGCTGGCCGCGCTGGCCGCGCCGCGGGTAGAGAGAGACATAATGTGTGATTGTTGTCGTGTTAAAAATGTCTTTTTATTTTGATGAAATAAAGGATGGCAATGCAAGGAGTCAGAAGGATAGGCGATGGAGTTATAAAATATAAAAGTATGACGTACAACTACGCCGACGTATCGACATCATGAATGGTCGTCTGCGCCTTTTCCTTTACATTGTGGTATCTTGGTATTTCGTCATTTTCAGGCACTGGGAGGTGCTTACAAGTAGCGGGGTCTGAGCAGGTTTCCCACTCAGGGTCTTCCCCGCGATCGTCGAGATAGGCAGGTAAGAATATCGAGGATAAGAGTGTGAACGTAAAGGCGAGACGAACGGCGAAATATTCACGGCTGTGAGAAGGCGTGAGTGATGAGTTGTTTATAAACGTTGTCAACGATACCCTTTCTCAAAACGTGAACTTGACAGTAAGAAGCAGTCCGCCATTGACTTTCAGTTCAGCACATCCTCACTGAAGATCCTCCAGCGTCCGCGAGCAAGGGAGACCAAAGCGAAATAGGCAAAGACAGAAATGAAGTGGAAGACCTCAAAACTTCTACTTCGCACTTCGTAGAGCAAATGCGTGTCTTGGTCGATCGCCGTAATGAATGATCAGCGATGCAGATAGATTTTGGTGAGCGATGGAAAACCGACTAGCTGTAGTAAATCACCCTGTTATGACGATGTCCATACACCCCGGTTGATCGTCACAGTGCTCGCGCCCGTGCATCCCGGGGTCTTTTCTTCATCTTTTATTCTTACATTTTGAGGCTCTTCAAGAACACCAGGTTTCCTTTTCCAGTTTCTTTATGATTTTCTTGCACAAAGGAAAAACGGAGAAACAAATGAGGAACCCCCCACCAAGTCTGAAAACGCAAAGACAAGAAGAGGGAACCTGACGTCGCATTGGAGCGACGAAAACCACTCATCCCTTTCTTGGCCAATATTGGAAAAGAAATCGGCCAAAGCTTAAATTTAGTGCAAAAAGGCCCTGAGCTACGCCGCACAGTGCTCTGGGGTAATATGAGCACAACCACGATCACGGTTCCGATGTCTGCCGCTGCGCCTCACTCCTGCGGGGTCAAGCTGTTGCAGTCAGGCCTCAACTTGACGAGGCTGCGATTTCACCTGTAGCGCTTCGGTCATCTTTTTTTTTTCAGCCTCCAGGATCACCGTTCGTCACCGCCGGCGACGGACAGCACAACCATGGGAGCACCACCGGCGGCGGGCACGAGACAGCCAGACGAGGAGGATGGCCCACCGTCGTACACGGCCAGACCAGGGCCGTCGGAGCTGCCAGCCTACGAACCGGCCGACGTCGCCGTTGCAGCCCCTCCCCTTCCCTCCATGCTGGACGTCGCCGACGGGCCCAGCGGCCGCTTCGCCGGCGACGACCTTCTGCCGCCTGCGGTCTTTGTCCTCGACGGCCAGGCCATCTACAGTGCGGCCGACCCAGACCACACGCCCGTCTACATGATCGAGCACGCCCTCGCCAGCCTTGCGTCGTCCGCCTACGTCGTCGAGTTTGCCCGCATGGAGCCCCGGCCGGCGTCCCCAGGCCAGTTCAAGGCCCGCCACATCTACAATTTGAACCACCGCTGGCCGGCGTTTTCTTCTCCTGCTTCGTCCTCCTCGTCGCCGTCGGCCCGCCTGCTGGGCCTCTTCTTTGTCCAACCCACAGCCGGGCCCACGCGCCCCCTCGGATCCCTTGGCCTCAAGACGCCGCGCGCCCGCGGTCTCGGTCTCGCATCCACCGTTGCCGTTACCACGCCCGACAACTGGACCGTCCTGCCCCTCAACATGGACCAGTGGACGACCATGTGGCTGCCGCCGTTTGTGGAGACGTTGCCGCCGCTGTGGGAGGCACACAGGGTGCAGGGGGCGGCGTGCAAGTGGGTGGAAGGCGGGGCGGCGGGTGGGGATGTGGCGATGGAGTACGAGGGCGAGCTGCCCCGGCTGGTGATCACGGCGACCATCACACGACAGAAACGGGACGCGCTGGTGGCGCTGTGGTGCTGCCGGCTGTGGGCGACGAAGCGGGTGCATGAGCACCCATCGCCGGCAGCACCATCACGCGCGCTGCGGATGTCAATCGTGATGCTTTCCGGGGTGAAGAAGTTCAAGTAGAGAGGGCTAGTCGTGTTCGATGTCTCTTATGTCGTGATGTTTCCGTATGTATGTGTATTTATCAAGCGACCATGAGAATGAAGCATACTTTTTGGGAAAGAAATGAAAAGAACGCAGAGATCCAAGACAAAAAGGGCGTGGTCAAAATAAGAAAAGCAAGAGGATACTACAGGAACGGCCAGAAAGGGAAATGGAAGCGCTCTTGCAACTGCAGAGTCGTATCCATTGTCGACTCAGTCTCAAGCTCTGGGGACTCTGGATTTGGCAGTTCCTCCTCGTCTTCGAAGCCTCCAGTCAGCGAGGGCGAGGGCATAAAGGCCCACCAAAAAGGCCCGCGCTCGCTGTTCTTCAACGGCCTTGACGACACAGCTTGGCGCGCTGCAGAATGTTTCGCAGTAGCTTGAATTTGGTTGTCGTCGACTCGCGCGCGTAGAGAGAATGGAAAGAATAGATAGAATAGAACTAGATAACAAAGAAGATTCTCGACATAAAACCATGGTCCAACCCGGTCTGGGTTTGTGGAGGATGTGCTTGACGATGCACGAGGATGTGCTTGTGGTTACGTCGGGGTGCACGGAGGATGTGAGGATGTGCTGGGGTGATGTGTGTGATGTGTCGGAGGATGAGTTGTGGCGGACAAGGGTCAGTTTCTGGTTTCTGGGTCCAAGGGGGTTCAGACGACTGGGTGAATAGGGTCGCGCGAACGACCCCGTGCAGAGGCCTGAACTGCCTGCCCTAGAATGCCCCAAACAGAGCCTCTAGACTCTGGCTCAAACCCGCCTGCAGCCACCGAATCCACCCTGGCGGGTCCCGAAACCCAAATCCATCGTCACCTCCTTTGCCCTCCCTTCCTTCTTCACCCACTTTCGCCTTGTTTTGCCCAGACACCCTGGGTTCGGTGGCATGCCAGCTCCTGGAGAAGGCAAACTGTCAAACGTCGCTTGCCGACTCTTCGTCTTGTGTTGCAGCTCGGCTTCTGGTCTTCTGGACCCAGGCTGACAGGCTGGGCCAGGGGCAGACATGGACGACTCTACAGATGCACTGCCCTGCCTAGCATCGACCCTTCGCGATGATATAAAGCCACGTCGACGGCTCTTCCCTTGAGGATTGCCTCTCTTTTTGACCTCTTCTCTCTTTGTTCGCTTCTTCTTCTAATTTGGCTGGTCCTTTATTGTTTCTTTTTGCTTTCATTCTTTTATACATTCCTTCTTTTCTACATTCCTTCTTTCTTCTACACTCTTTCAACATCAATCTTTACTTTTTCTCCTTCAACATGAAGTTCCTCCAGATCCTCGCCCTCGCGGCCACCGTCTCTGCCGTTGCCATCGAGCCCCGCCACCACAAGGGCCGCAAAAACAAGCACACGGCCGTTGCCTCGTCAGCTGCTGCTGCCACCGCGGCTGCCACGTCCGTTGCCGCCGCCGCCGCCGCCTCTTCCACCGCCAGCGCCACCACCGCCGTCGCCACTGCCGCCGACACCAATTCCGTCGCCAACGGCCAGACCATTGTCCTCTTCGAGGTCAACGGCGTCCCCGGCAACGAGTGCCTCACCTTCCGCAACAATGGTAAGTTTCTCTTTTCCCTCGTTCTCCCCTCGCTCCCGCTCGCACCTCCCCTTCCCACAAAACAACTCGCTTCGCTTGTTGTCTTCTTTCCTCGCTTTCGCTCACTAACGATTACTCTTTTAGGCGAAATCGTCGACGCCGCCTGTGTCGACGACTCCTCCGACCGCCAGGTCACCCCGGACACCATCGGTGGGCAGTCCGTCCTCCGCGTCCAGCGCACGTTCACGGCCGACTTCCGCCCCGACCTGTCGGGTGCGGGTGTCCAGGCCTGCATCGGCTTCAACGGGACCGACTTCAAGGCGGTCGACTGCAGCGGTGCGCAAGCGGTGGTGTTCAACAGCGCGGGCGAGCTGCGCACCAGCGACGGCGCCGTCTGCGCGAGCGGCCACGACAACCTGGCGCAGCTGACGATCGACACGACGGGCACGACCTGTGCGACGTACACCGTGACGGATGTGCAGGCGGCGGCGGTGTAAACCCCGGGGAGGAGAAGAAAAAGAAAAAATGGAAGGGGGAGTGGAATGGCTGCCTCGACTGGGGTCGGCCTTTGTGTCATAGTCAATAATGCAACTGTACATAAAATGCAAAATTTCCAAAGCAAACCAAGCTGTACTTACTCAACCTCGGAAGTACGCTCTCATGCCATCTGCTACATTTTCGTCGGGGCGTATGATTTTGTAATTTGTAATAAATCTCTTTGCTATCTAGAAGTAATCTCTTGAAAAAATATGGATAAAAAAACAAGAAGAAAACCTAAAGACAAGAGTAGAGAAGAGAAATGAAGGGGACGAAGAGAACATCGCTGAGTAAATACTCATTCACCCCCAAAGTAAAAACGAAACATGTTTATTTCCTTTCCACAACCAACCAACACGATCATTCGCTGGCTGCGTCCAGCCCAAACATCAAAAATATGCACAAGTACACATTCCTATGTCTCTCAACCAAGACATACCCCCGGATAGACTTCAAGCGTATATCCTTCGCCTGACTAAGTCATATTCCTCGCGAGGATACAACATCTCGAAATATAAAATCCTGCCCCAAGCAGTCAAATCTCGGACGATGCTCTGTTAAACCCAACACGTCGGTGGGTTAACAAGGGACACGTCAAAGTCAAGACCAACAGGTCTAGATATAAAATATAAACGGCACCTAGAGGAAAAGAGAAAGAACAAACTAGCCGTGAAACAATGACGTGGATGTGCAGCTGTATCGGAGAAATCGTACCAGTTTCCCCAGCGCCCCTCATTCATCCACTAGATGTTCAAGTTGATGCGTCCTCCGAGATGCATCTCCTCCGAGAAGTCCCGGAGGAGGATTCGTGCTCATCGCAACAGAGGTGACTGGCAACCATGTGGACGTAGGAGAAAAACTCTACCAGCCACGGACCACAGCACAGATGCGAGGGCCTTGTTGGTTTCACAAGACCAGCCAATGATTGTTGACCAGAGTGCCGTTATCAACAGCAACCTCTTGAACAATCCCTGCATTACGACGACGATGCCATTGTACAACCCAACACGTCGGTGGGTTGACAAAACGACACGTCTACGTCAAGACCACCAGGCCAAGACAACTTGAATAAAAACAAAAACCTGAATGGAAGAAAGAAAAAGAAGGAAAGTCAGCTCATGCTAAAAGATGAGGGCCATGCAGCAGAACCAAAAGCTTACCTGCTTCCAAACATCCTCGGGCTTGATGCAGAAGGGCCCCATTTCATAACCCGGGCATCACCATTGCATAACCCAACCGTCGGTGGGTTAAAAAAACGACATCTCTACAACAAGGCCACCGGATCTAGACATATATATAAACGGCACCTGGACAGAAAGGAAAGAAAGTCAGCTTCCAGAAAAAGGATAGCGGTGGCACAGCAGTAACAAAAAGAAGAAAAGAAAAAGAAAACCTACCCGTTTTCCCAGCGCCCCTCGTGCCGCACATGTCGTTACCTGAGCGTATGATTCGAGCCCCTTGGACTGGTGGCCGCGTGACTCGATCAGCCTTTCTAGTTTCGAACGGCCAAGCACATTGCACGGACACAGTAACAGCGAGGCATCAGTTCCCGATTCATATCACTTCGGTATACCTCCTGTATCAGCGCCCGGCATCCCGTCCCGGAATGCTTTCTGGACCAGATAAAATATCCGCTTCCTCCACCTTGTTTTCAAAACGGCCGTGAACACGAGCATCCATTCGGATCGCGCCATCGCCGACGCTTGTTCGCGCTCCCGCTCGCGCTTCAGATCCTGCTGGCAGCACAGCGTCATCATTTCGAGATGATTTTGCAAGTCGTCAATCACCTTTTGTGCTTCATAAAAGGAGGCCACCGCCATCCTTGCCGTCGACGTTGTAGCGGCCGGTATACAATATCAAGAAAAAGATGCCTCGGTGCCGGTCATAGCCGGATGAATATCGTTCGCCCTGTACTTGAACGAAGGATGGCAGTTAGAGTCTGTTTGTTTCTTTGTCAAGTCGCTGCTGGGATGTGTATTGCGGTGGTCACTTACCTATTCACTGATCCAGGATCGACGCGAAGAGCGACAACCACGGAGGATTGTAGTTCAGACGTCCTCCGGCCACTGGCGTATTGCTGGCGATGAAGACGCCCCATGAATACAGTCGCCATCTTATCGTTTCAATAAGGACAGGCGAGCCAGCTATTAGAATGGCATATCGTCGACGACGTCTCTTAGGATCAATAATCTTCCCTCGCGAAGCTTAGATAGTCTTCACGCCCGACCATGCTGCAGCTGGTTGTTGATCGAATGAAAGCCAGAAATCTCAACGACGTCGCGTTAAAATAAATCTTTCCTCGAAACTTGACTGCAGTCTTCACGACTGATCTTGTTGCAGGCGGCTATTGCCTGGCTCGCCACCACCTAGATGAAATACCAATTCCCAAACGACCACACGCAGGAATGCACGGGCAAACTAGTAACTGAGCAAAATCGCCGCTGTAGTTCGCACCCGTGTGCTTGTTCCTTGTGCCTGTTGCTCATGTCTGTCACTTGTGCCCCAGGTCAATCAGGTCAATCAAGTCCTCCCGGGGAGGCCGATCTGCCAACGGCGTCGCGTTGGAGATAATCTTGCCTCGAAGTTCGACTGCGGTCTCCACGATGGTTACTCGCATTTTTCCTCGTGGACCGTGCCTGACAATTGTGCCCCAGGTAAATAAAATCCTCCCTGGCATGTCGAGCTGCCAACGGCGTTGCGTTGGCGATATTCTTGGCTCGAAGCTCAAGAGACAGTCTGCACCACTGGCCCTGCTGGTGGTGGTCATGCTGGCGTTTTTCTTCGTCGACTGCCCGACAAACCGAGAATGACCGAGGGCCATCTGCTGGATAATTCAAAACGAGTCTCTCACTCTCTGAAAATGACAATAATAACATTGTTTCGGCTAAGTACGATCAGCGCGCATAGTGGAAGGCTTAAGGAAGAAGAAGATGATGAAAAATGAATAGGGTCAGGGGAGAGAGAGGTGCCGAACACCGCCAACAATAACAAGAGCCGGTGGAAGTTGGTCATAAAATATATCGGAACGATATCTGAAAGGACGGCAGAAGTGAGGAGAGGGGGAGATGACAAAGATGTCCTAGAGAATTGCGCCGTTCGAACATCCAAGGATGTTTGGCAAACAGTGGTCGGTTCCGTTGCCGCCCTGAGCGGGAGCAATAACAACGGCTGGTAGAAGTCGTGATAAAATAGGCTGGAACAATGGTTCAGCGAAGGCGAAGGGTGTGTATAAATAAAAACGAAGGAAGAAGCGACCGAGGGGATTGGGATGGTCGGTCAGCCATGGCTCGTTTGAGAACAGCGGCCGACATCCCAATCGACCTCGGGAAAGTGGAAGGCGTAACAAGAGCCTGTCGAAGACCGATAAAACAAGCCGGAACAATGGGTTGGCGATGGTGGAAGAGTGAGAGAAGAAGAGAAGAAGAAGAAGAAAAGAAGGAAGAGAGAGAAGGAGTAGAAGAGCAGCGAGAGAAGGGGTTTAAATAGTGGTGCTGAGCTGGCAACGGAGACCGTGGTTGTTGACAAAAACGGCAGGAACAAACAACAGACGTCGCGATGAGGAAAGAGCGTTGTGCCGCACTGCACGCGTCGTCTTATCAAACGGCACGATACGTCACTGCTGCACTGAACCTGTTCTTATTTTATTCTACAGATGCCCATCAGCGACTCTTCTATTCACTGCTCAGTCTTCACAGTCCTGGGCCTCTTCTTCTCCATCAGTCTCTTGTCAGTCGTCCTTGACTCTTTCCCCACGCCTCTGCTTATCTTTGATTTTTTTCTTTTCCCTCTATTCTCCTTTCTTTTTCAATTCACCTCGCTCACCAGCCGACCCTGAGTCTTTACTCAATCTCCCTATTCGTTCTCTTCTAGTCACTACTCCGACTTTCGCACTCCCTCCCCATCAGTCTTCTCTCAGTCATCCTTGACTCCTTCCCTACGCCTTTGTTTCTCTTTGTTTTCTTTCCTTCCCTTCTATCTAATTGCCTATTTCCGTTCACGTCGGCCGCCAGACAGCCCTGTTTCTTTTCTCAATCTCCAATCTATTTGTTCTCTTCTATTCACGACTTTGTCGTCGCCCTCCTAGGCTGTTCATCGTCAGTCTCTCTTCAGCCGTCTGTAGCGCCATCCCTGCGCTTTTGTTTCTCTTGGTTTTCTTTCTTTCCCTCTCTCTTTCTTTTCTTTTCCTGCTCACCCTATTTGCCTGCAAGCTCTGTTTCTTTTCTCAGACTCCGGTCTTTTCCTTCTCTTCTATTCACCACCAGTCTCCGCACTCCTAGGTCCTTTGTTTATCAGTCTCTCTTCAGCCGTCCGTGGCGTCTTCCCTGCGGCTCGGTTTTCTCTCTCTCCCTCTTCTTTCTTTTCTTTTTCCATTCATCTCGTTCGCTAGCCACGTCTCTTTCTTTTCTCAATCTACGGTCTCTTCGTTCTGTCTTTAAAGTCGCAATTCTTATCACTCCTTCCTCGTCTTGCCTCCTGTTCGTTTTCCCCTTTTGTCATTGGCCGTGCTTAGCTTTTAGTCGCTTTTTCTTTAATTCTTTTCTTCTTTTCTCCCTTTCACGATACGACCAACCCCGGCTGAGCCCGCGTCATTAGCGCTGGCATAGCGGCCTTCTCCTGCACGACCTGGCCACTAACGAGTCGAGCGAGTCAACGGGCCTCGTCCGCTTCTCCTTGTGTTCTTTCTTCCTCGACCATCTCCTCCGCTTCCTCCACACGACACCCACCGGCCGAGACCCCGACGCCGGCGCCAGCCCTGCCACCCCCAACTTCCCCGCACGGATCAAGCGCGATGATTCACTACGCCGCACTTCGACACACCCACTTTCTCCTTTCTGCCGTCGTGCCTTGAGGCTCGATGTTGCAAAATGGAGACGTGGAACTCGCGCTCCCCAGATCAGCCAATCTGTGGGGAATAAGGTCTTCTTCCTCCCCAGCTCGGAGTATCTCTTGGCCTGGGATAGTCCGGGGATGATCGGTAAGTCCCCCAGAAAACACAAGAAAACACGCAGAAACAGCGTCGAAAGTGTGGGTTGTTTCCACATCGTTTGGGCTCTGGTCCATCCTTTGCGGCAACGATTATCCTTGCCATCCTTGCTACCCTTGCTACCCTTGCTACCCTTGCTAACGCCTGTTTACCCAGAGTGCCTCCAGACTTTTGTTCTCCAGACTCCACCTGGCTGTTCACAATTCCCCAGGAAAATGATCATCCCCTAATTCCAGAGGCTGGATTGGGCGGAAGGATGGCAGCGTTGACTCGTCTTCGACAGAGCTTCGACAGCCACCGTCCGAGACCCGACCTCCCACCCTTCCCTTTGAGACACAATTGGACAACTACGGCCTCCGGGGTCCTCCATGACCTCCCATGGGATGATCAAGCAAGGCACACGGGACATATTCCGTGGAACACAGCAGTCATGATTCGTGCGATTCGTGTGACAAAACCCCTTTCTTGTCACGCCTCGCGGTCATTGGGGTAACGTCTCCCGAGAGTCTTGGACCTCGACAATGGCGTCAAAGGCATCTTGGAGGCAGAGAGACTACATAAGCCAAGAGATCGGCAGTTTTGCTCTCGAGGCAGTGTTTGTTCCCTTGAGAGGTGCGTGTTGTACTGTTTTTCCTGATTTGTTGTTTTCTGCGCCCTGTGCCACGAACGCCCACGTGGAAGCAGGTCCCTTTCCCCTCATCCTTTTCTTTTGCACCGGGACCTGACTCGTCTGTGTGCATTCCATAAAAGCAGAACAGTCCCCGTTCCCCCTCTCTCCAAGTCGTTTCTCCAAAGGAGCATCTCCAACATTGCGCTCCAAGCTTTTCCTCCAAGCTTCTCCAACCAACCACCAACCACCGCCATGGCTGGCCACCACCCCGTCGCCGTGTCTGAAAAGACAGACGTCGACAACGACCATGGCCACTCCAGCCACGACGAGCTCGCCATCGGCGGCTTCGAGACCGACGCTCACCAGCTACGCCCGGGCTACTTCCGCAGCAGCTTCTTTGTCGGATCCATGGCCGCCATGGCACTCGGTCTGTGGGCCGGCGTCGCCGGCTTCGGTTATGCCGCACCCATCCTGACCGAGATCAACAACGACCTCGGGCCCAGCGCCAACATCACCTGGGTCTCGCTAACCTACACCTTGACGTCGGCCGTCTTCCTCACCATCATCGGCCGCGTCTCCGACATATTTGGCCGCCGCTGGGTGTTTGTCGGCGGCGCCGCCTGTGGTCTCGTGGGCAGCATCATCGCCGCCACTGCCCAAAACGTCGGCGCGCTCATTGCCGGCAGCACCATCATCGGTATTGGCGCGTCCGCCCAGCTCTCCTACTACTACGTCATGGGCGAGATCGTCCCGATGAAATACCGCTTCTTTGGCAATGGTTTCCTCTACATTTTCTGCATTCCTGGCTCCGGTGTCGCGCCCGTGCTGGGCCAGACCTTTCTCAGCAAGTACCCGAGCGTCGGCTGGCGCGGTGTCTACTATCTGTTGATCGGCGTCAACGGTCTCGGCCTGCTGTGCTGGGTTCTCTTCTACCACCCGCCCACCTTTGAGATGAAGCACCGCAACGCCAGTAAGATGGCCTTTGTCAAGAACTTTGATTATTTTGGTACCGTTCTGTACCTCGGCGGCCTCCTCATCTTCGTGCTCGGCCTGTCCTGGGGCGGCTCCGTCTACCCCTGGAAGTCTGGCTATGTCATTGGCACTCTGGTGGCCGGCGCCGTCGGCCTCATCGCGCTCGGCTTCTGGGAAACCTTTGTCGACCTCAAGGAGCCCCTCATCCAGGTCGAGTACTTCCGCAACAAGCGCTGGTCTGCCGCCGTTGTTGTTTCGGGTCTTGGCGCCTCCATGTACTACGCGCTCGCCCTTATCTGGCCGTCCATGGTGGGGGTGCTGTACGCCGACGGCAACAGCACCGTCAACGGCTGGCTGTCGAGTCTGGTGGGTCTCGGCATCATTGCCGGCCAGGTTGTCGGCGGCATGGCCGCCAAGTATATCCAGCACTACAAGCTACAGTGCACCGTCACCCTGATCCTGGCAGGCATCTTCTTTGGCAGCATGGCCACCAGCACCGTCGACTCCAAAGCGCGCTCGTCGGCCATCATGACCCTCGGCGTATTTTTCGTGGGTTGGGCCGAGAGCTTGGCCATCACAATGATTACCCTGTCCATCAACAACCAGCAGGAACTCGGCAGCGCCGGCGGTCTCGCCGGTTCCGTGCGCTTCCTCATTGTCAGCATCGCCTCCACCATATACACCGTCGTCCTCAACAACCGCCTTGCCAGCACCGTCGCCAGCCAGGTCCCTGCCGCCCTCGAGGCCGCCGGCCTGCCCAGCTCGAGTGTTGCCGCTTTTGTGGCGGCCCTCACCTCGGGCGACTACTCGGGCATCCCGGGTCTGACCGCCGACATCACCGCCATTGGCACCAAGGCCTACAAGCAGGCCAACGTCGACGCCTACCGCACAGTCTTTTTGGTCACGATTGCCTTTACCGGCATCGCCATTGTCACCTCGCTGTTCCTGCCGCGCGTCGAGTCCGTCATGACGAGCCAGGTGGCCGCCACCCTCAACAACAGCAGCCAAAAGAACGAGCTGGAGGACGGCAAGACTATCGATGCGGACACGTCCGCGGCGTAGATGGGTGGTTGACGGTTTGATTTTTGTGGAAACATTAAGTTGTTATCCTTTATATCCTCCGAGACGACGCCATAAACTACAGAATGCATCAAACGTGAATAAATGAAAATGAATAACAATGCTTGCTCTATATTGAATTCACTTCTCGCAAATGTTTTATGTGACCAGTGAGTAATGTCATACTATGAAATCGTATGTTGCTGCCACACCACACACACTTTGATAAATATGCTTCTTTCTTTCAATTTTACGGTAATTCAACATGCTGTTATTTTCCTTGTTTTTACTCTTGTGCTTTTTCTTTTTCTTAAAATAAAAGTAATTACAAATACGATAAAATAACATCTAATATTATTATTATTATTATTATTATCCGCTTTTCTCAGCCAATCCTGGCTATTAGCGACTAACTAGACAGAACCCTCT
>WOUA01000111.1:0-50023 GCA_021397985.1 Sporothrix dimorphospora
GGTCCCTGGGTGCCTCCCTTTTTGGGTCCTCCCGTTTTTTTTATGCCCCCGGCCCAGAGGGGCCGAAAATTATCTTGTCCCCCCCCCCCCCCCCCCCCCCCCCCCACCAATGCTCGTTCGTCCTCGAAGGAGCAGCCTGGCGAGAATTGTTGCAAGATTCCAAGTGTATACCTATCCTCATTAAAAAACCTCATGGGAAAAAGAGCAATAGGCGCCCGCCATATTTCACGTGCCATTGCAGTTATGGTGGTAAAGAAGAAGTGTTGTAGGAGGCACACTGCTGATAACGATAAGGATTTCCGAATGCGGACACATCCAACGCCGTTCTCACGATCAAGCCGAAAACGAATAAGAGAAAACAACACATCCCTTGGGAATTGTTGCGTTTGCGCTTTTCCGGCTTTAGTATACATTGCTGCCTAGTTGGCTCGTTTCTTTGTTGTTGTTTTCTTTGTTGTGACGCACGCGAGAAAGGGGTAGGACTCGTAAAGAAAGGGAAGGTGCGATGCGCTCGCAAGGAAGGAACGCGGCCTCGTCTTCCTGATGTCGGGAAGCGGCATGAAAACATAAATAGAGGCATCCCCCCTACATTTCTGCTTGCAGAACTTGGTCTTGTTTTCCTCTTCAGCCCATTTCCCCCGTTCTCACTTGGACCGCCTTTGGATTCTTTTTGATTTTCCGCTCTTGCAAGTACACAACAACAACTCATCTCCATCAAGTAAGTCTTCCTGGGAGTTTCCACTGGAAGATAACAAGAGCTAACCAGATTTTTACTGATGATAGCATGCCAGCCACGTCCGAGCAATTGAAGAAAGGCAAAGCAGTCCTTCCTCTCAGCATCACTGTTAGTGTCGTAGCCGTTGCGACTGCCGCGTTACAGAGCGCCAAGGCACTTTACGACGTTATCGATGGACTCACGGATGCGCCAGATTCTGTTTCGCACAGCAAGAGTCTTCTCTCCCAAACCCAAGCAACGTTAAATACTCTAACGGGAGCACTCAAAACGAGCTCCCCATCCGGTGCGATCGGTTCCGTCGTTCAGGATACAAAGCTCGACAAGGTGTTGGAGTCGACAGAGTCACTTTGCCAAACATTCACGACAACTTTAACAAGATTTACCGGTCATTCGACGGATTCGGGTTTCAGCGAGCGCGACAGAATCGCTGTGCTGATCAACAAGTCGGAAATAAAGAAACTGAATAGGGAGTTGGCGGACTTTCAGAGGACAATAACGATGGTTTCCTCTTCGATCACGATGTATGTATGGTCTCCCATTGTTAAAACTAACGAGCCCTACTGATGCGAGACAGGATTGTTTCCAACGCCACTTCCGGGAGTATCGACCAGCTTCGGACTGAATTCGAGACACGGGAACAGGATCTGGCCCACCTATTCGCGCGACTATCTACGAGAGATGCAGAATCACAAGCCATTGACGCCAGCACAGCCGCTGAGGGAGGTTCGAGCGCGCAGTTAACGGTGGGCCTCCAAGATGTCTGCCAAAAGACTCTGTCGGCGATCCGCGAAGTCCGCGAACAGCGAACTGGGAAGAGATTCGGGGATATCAATACAGACGAGAATTCGACCGCTATGCGGGGGGTAGTCGGTGCGGTACAACCAGGCGTGGACCAATCGTTCGGCAGCATGACGACCACGGACAACAGCCGTGCATTTCAAGGCCAAATGGACGCAAGCTCTTTCGCTAAGTTCTTTGGCAGATGATTCTTTTTTGCCCTCTGTAACGGCGGGGGTCTTGGGGAGTTTTCTTGTGTTGACAACCGTCATGTCTCTCTCATTCAATTTATGACGGGCCAAGGACCGGGAAGTTGGACTGGGCGGGCTCCGGCCAACTAGACATGTAAGAATCGGAAGACCGGTGTGCGGACTTTCGATTGGTTAAAGTTTATTCCGCCCGGAGGGTGGGTGTATTGTAGTGAAATAGAATAGTAATCTTTGCATCGTACAACCATTCCACAATACAATTCATCAACTCCATCCAACAAAAACAACTCCCAGATCCCGAGTCTATCGATGTTCACAACACTGACCTCAGGGCCCCACATGGAAATACTAGTTACTATAGTAAGTAAGGTAAGTATGTGGTGCTTATACGATGAGGGCGCAGGAATATTGGCTCACGTTGCCTTGTATTTCAAACAATCGGTAACGACGGAGTCTGCTATCTAAGTTGCTGGGAGCACGCCTCAGTCTTATATATAGCTATGCTTCACCTTAATTAGTCAGTCCTGGTCAGTTTGTTCAGTTCTGATCAGCTCATCACGATCAGTCGTGCTCATTCTGCCCAGCCCGCGTAGCAATCATGTCGGATATGCCGAGCCCCGCCCGCTGGCCCTCTAGTGTGTCGGGCGAGGCCGTCAGCATGTGCCACACGGCTGTGCGGCGGTAGCACACAAACTGTTGGAGCGCAACAACGACAGGCACGTACAGCCTGCGTTGTCTCTATACCGTGTTTGTACATGACGACGACGTACTTGTCGAGGTCGCGCCAGACGAACGAGTTAAATACGCGCGCCACGACTATGTAGAAACTGGCGCAGTCCGGTGGGACGTTGAACCTCGCCGGGGCCGAGGGTGTGTCCGACTGCCCAAACAAGTACCTGGTCTGCGAAGACCGGGCAGATCTGGGAGGTGTACGAAATGGCGACTGGTCTGTCAGCTCAAGTACGGCAGTACAAGTACAGCAGTATAAAGGAGGAAGAGATGCACGTACGCAAAAGACCAAGAATCTGGCCGACCTCGGCACCGTTGGAGATGGCCACCTGCCACATGGCAGACACCTGGTAGGAGGGGTCGTCCTGCAGCGTGCCGTATTTGCGGTTGAAAGGGGCAAACGCCGATGGAGAAGCCCTCTATGATGCAGCAGGTCGAGATGACGACCGCCCAGCCGATGGCCTTGGGGTACAGTTTGATACCCTGCAGCAGGCTCATGTTGCGCTCCTTGTCCGTGGCTGAGGCAGCGTTCGCGACCATGTCCGATCGCTGCGGTCTCGCGCCTGTGACGAAGACGCGGGATGGTGATCCCTTTTCCCCAATGTCCGCCATGGTTGTGGCAGAAGTGTGACAGGAGGGAATAACAAATAAAAAGTGAAGTTCAGATGAAGCCAAGCGAGGCAGATAATGGATCAACCGACTGTAGATGAAGAGGAGGATGAAAAAGACGAAGAAGAAGAGAAAGAATGAAGCTAGAAACCGAAACTGAGGATGAAGCTCGGCTTATATCCGACTGTTTCATCGAGGTTTCCCCGTAACAAGGCTCCCCCGTACTCTCGTCCCAGTCGTCTCACCCTGTTTTCCCTTTTTCAACCGTGGCTGCCCTCCGGCGTTTTCCTTTAGTTTACCCCAGTCCCCAGTCGTAGCCCGGTACCACACATACCCCAGATGCGACGCTGGGGAAATGGAGAAAGGGGCATGTATCGGTGGCTCCGTTGGGCCAAGAACAGGAGACTAACTTTGGTGAGACTTTGGCCTTCTCGTCGTGTTCTCCTTGTCAATCCGTCGAGGTAAAATATGTCCGGTCCTGCCCAGTCCTCCCGGCCCTTTGCCATACTGTATTTAATACCAGTCAAACTTAGCGCGTAACCTGTGCGAGACGGTCATCAATCTGCACCGGCCCTACTACACCAAGGCGCTCTGCGACAACACAGACGCGACCGCTATAGGGGACCAACGACCACAACGACTCGTACTTTACCGTATACTCTGCCTGTTATGGATATCTCTATCTGTCCATCTCTCTGCCTATTGAATCACTTTGCCTGTTGAATTACTCTGGCTGTTAAAATGTTGCCGGCTTTTTGTTATCTGTTTTGACAACTCCGCCTGCTAACCAACACTCGCAGTCCCTCATGAACAGCGGGCCCTCCTGGTGGGACTGGGAATACGGCCCTTCCTGTACATGATCCGTACACAATTGTTCTGTAAAAAAAAAGAGCCACATCGGAGATCTTGGACATATCGGGATTTTTCACCAAACTCGCTAGAAATTGCCAACTCACGCGCGACCGGTCGCTGTTTTCTGGTCCGGTTGTGCAGCCTGGAGCGTCGTCTCCGCACTACCCACTCCGCACTTCGCATTTCTTAGCCCGATGTACGGCTGTGCACTGGACATATTCATACGGACATACTCTGTATTTGGTACGGACATAGTTGACACAGCCAAGCCATGCGTCTCTTGGCAAGACACCACTTACACCCGACATCACAAGCCAAACCTATTTGCTTTTGTGAATTTGTTTGACTCCATCTATCATTCACTCTACCACCCATGGACATTCACACAAAATTGGGGACGCATCGGAGAACCACGGCACGTAAGAAAAAGAAAAAGAAAAAAAAGAACAAAATATATAGACCGGCCTTTGTTTCAACCAGATGCGATGCCGCGCTGAGGAGGGGAAGAGGGCCAGAGCTAGGAGCTTCAAGCTCGAGTCAGGTCAGCTCTTTTCTCTTTTATATGAGTTTGGCTCAGCTGCAGGAGCATAAGAAAAGAGAGGAAGATGGCTCAAGAATTCAAAGACTTAAAAACACGAACTCAAAGCAGCCTCTTCCCTCTCTGTCGACGCTTTCCCTCATTACCTCTTTGCCTCATTGCCTCTTTGCATTCTAACGATACCCAACTCTCCCTCCCTCCACCTCGGACACAAATAAACACACACAATGTCGAGCCCCCGACACATCAAGTTTGGCCTCATCGGCCTCGGCCTTCTGGGCTCCATCCGTGCCCGCGTCCTCGCCAGCCAGCCCCGCTTTGAGTTTGTCGCCGCATGAGACACCAAACCCGGGCGCGCTTCGGCCGCTGCAGGGAGAGGCCCTCGGGGGCTGGTGCCGGGCGCCTGGCCGGAAGAGGTTGGGGCCATATCGAGGGTACGCCGCTCTGCAGGTCGAGGGTACGCCGGCCAGCTCTAGGGTACGCTACGGCACACAAATAGGTCGAGGGCGGGTAAGGTTGCGGCGGGTGTTACTTTTTTCTTTAGTTTCCCCTCTCTTTTTATTTTCTCCTTTGTTGGCTTGTACCATGTGCACAACCAGCCTAGCACACACCCCTTGACCGATGCATTCTTTCAAACGTCTGGCGTCGAGAAGAGGAGCATAGGCACGGCGAGGGCCTTGCGCTTTTGACGGACAGCGCTATGGCTTTCAGCTCGTGGCTACTTCGCATCAACTGGCCCACTACGTATGGCTCTTGTCGGCAGGATGTCTTATTTCGTCGTACCCAGTTGCCGGTCAACGCGAGGCGAAGAAGTAGTACGGAGGACGGCAGACACGAGGATATGCTCGCTTTCTTGCTGCGGGGCGTGATCACCATGCTCGATCGGTGTGAAGAGACGGTGTCGTCGAGGACGACTATTCCATCTCTTACGGTGGTGCTAGGAAAGGGACCCGAGTCACACTTGCGCCATACACACCGGATTCAAGGGGCCGTCCTTCGCGGGGCTGTCTTACATTACTCGCAATATATCTTCGTCGACCAGCACAACGACCCGTTACCAGCGAAAGGGTCACATGCTATACCCGAGCTCCCAACCTACCGTGGCTAGAGTTGTACGCAGTGTCGGTTTCGTGCTCGAGCACGGGATACTTTCGTCCGTTATTGGCGAGAAGCCCGACATAAAACCGACGGCGCACAATACGAAGAGGTCACGCTCCGATCGTGGTGTAAAGGAAGCTTCACCCGGTACTGGATTATGCGGAATAGTTTAGTCTACGTATTGAGGAGGAGCTGGGGTGTGCCCTTTTAGGTGTGTTGTTGTTTTGTTTTCTGTGGTACTCTCTTTTCTGTCCTTTCTATTGGAGTGGTGTTACAAAGGCACTTCCCAAGGCAGAGAGTATCTGCTAGGTGATCAGGCTAGGGAGGGGGTCTTGTTCGATTAAGAACAGTGAGAAGGTGTAACGGTTGAACAACAGTCAACTCAATAACGGAGGTGATGGGTGTGATGATTCTATGCAATGAGGGCACAGGAATACAGGTCTGTTTAGGTTTGTATTTCAGACTATCGGTAGCGACTGAGTCTTCCATCTAG
Source organism: Sporothrix dimorphospora (assembly GCA_021397985.1). Classification (NCBI taxonomy): domain Eukaryota; kingdom Fungi; phylum Ascomycota; class Sordariomycetes; order Ophiostomatales; family Ophiostomataceae; genus Sporothrix; species Sporothrix dimorphospora. The sequence continues at coordinate 6,042 of WOUA01000111.1, forward strand.
TTTACTGGGAGGAAGCCTCAGTCTTATATCTAGTTGTAATCATTCGTGATCATTCCTGCCAAATCATTCCTGATCATTCTGATCATTTTGACCAGTTCGTTGAGATCATTCGAGATTGTGTACTCTGATTCGTCCTTTGTCCTGGTGTCCTGAAAGCGCCGTAGGCAGCCTTCAGACACACCCTGCATCATCCCTGATGGCTGATCGCGTTACCGTTCTTCCATTTCGTGTGCGGGGTTAGTGGTGTTGTCCCTGGCCCGTCGTTGAGGCCCGTTGCGGCCCGTGGGGGGCGTTTTCGTAACATTTAGGCTATTTTCAGAAGGTTGTGATGCTGAGCCCAATGATTTGTCACCCACCGCCTCTGCTCATCGTGGCGTCATTGGAAGATGGTTCGGCACGTTTTCGAATATTTGGTGCAAGTCACGATGTGCAAAGCGCCCGATGTGATTCGGGGAAGTGATACACTGTTGTATCCGACGTGCGGGCGCGTAGGGTGGTGTGATTTGCAAGGGACGGCCCAGCTTTATTGGCTGGATATGAATCACCTACCATTTTTAGTCGACGCACACAAGCAGCATAGTACTCTTCTTTGCACATTCTTGCACTTTCCCTGCACTTTGCCTGCATATTTGTTGCAGATTCACGACCCCTCTCGTTACATATGGGCGCCTAATTCTGCACATACGCCCGAAATGTGCTTATTTTTTTTTTGTTTCCTTTTCTTTTTCCAAGTCGGAAAAGGAATTTATCTATCGACCGTGGTTCAGCTCGTGTACTGGAGCATAGGCCCGCATCTGATGACACCACCTCGACACCCTCTTGTAGGAAAACCGCCTTTCGTAGCCAATAGACGCTCCAGGGTGGGTGTGAAGGATACAATGTGGCACCCTCTCACCCGTCTCAAAGCAAAGGTGCAGAGGCAAAGGAGTGCGCAGTGTGAGGAGGTGCAAATGTGCAAAATACGGCGGGGCTAACGGAAGAAAATGATGAGGCTGAGCTTTTTTTACGAGAGGCATATATACTTAAATTATCTCTATTCGTCTTCTTACTCTCCTTATACTAATGAACCGTGGTCTATTTCTGTGTTTCTTATCAACTCTCGAGAAAACTCTTCAGCCTACAAAACACGAAACAAAACTCCTTCAGTATTCGTCATCCAACCTAGCCCGTCGAAGCGAAACCAAAACCAAATCAAAATGACAGGCGTTGTCGAGGCGGGCACTGTGCTCGGTCTGATCTCGGCCATCATCGCGATCTGTGAGACAGCTAACACGGTCTACGAAGCGTACGACGACGCCAGAGGACTTCCTAAAAAGTTCCGCACAGCCGCAGACCAGATTCCTCTTGTGCGGCGCACTCTCTACCTCGCGGAGGCAAACATCATGGCGAACAGTGTCAGCCAAAAAGCACTGCAAAGTGCATTGCCACTCTTGAAACAATGCAAGGAGTCTGCCTCGAATATGAACGACATCTTCAACAAGACTCTGCCCGGCAAGGACGCGTCAAAACTCGAGCGGTCCAAAAATGCCTTGACCATCAAGCACAAGAGCGGAGACGTGAGGGACTACATGGAAACGATTGTCAAGAACCTGGAACTGCTAGCCCAGCACCAAATCTTTCAGGATGCAGAGACACTCCAGAATATTTCCGAAGCCGTACAGAACTTGGGGAATGCTTTAGATGAGCAGGGACAGGCCCAGTTTGTACACTCGGGTACGGGATCAATCAATGCCAATACTGGCGGCGGCCCGCAGTACAACTACCACAATTCTGGAGGTGCGGTGATGTACAATGGGCAAACTCAGCATTTTGGTAAGGACCACTAGTTTGGGTTCCTATTAATGGAGAATCCGTTTACACTTTTATTAGCTACATTGTCGGGCTTCTATAGATAGGGTGCAAATATAACGAAATTTAGCTAACTCTAGCTTTATTAGTGTTTCCTCTTATAGACCGAGATGCGGACTGTTTAAAAGACCTACGCCTGTCAGACCCGCGCGACGACAAGACGCGAATCCAAGAAACGAATGGCGGCCTCCTCCGAGACGCCTATCATTGGATCCTAGAAAACAACAGCTTTCGGCAGTGGCGCAGTGGGCCCCAGGGTCGTGTTCTTTGGATTCGGGGCGATCCTGGCAAGGGCAAGACAATGCTGCTATGCGGCATCATCGACGAACTCGAGCCCAACATGTGCCTTTCTTATTTCTTCTGTCAGGCCACGAACAAACAACTCGACCATGCCACGGCCGTGTTGCGCGGTCTCATCTATATGCTCATCATGCAACGGCCCGCGCTCATCTCCCATGTCCGGAAGAAGTACGACGACGCGGGGAAACGGCTGTTTGAAGAAATCAACGCTTGGCAAGCTTTGTGCAAGATCCTCACAGATATACTGGCCGACGAACAGGTAGCAAATGCAATTGTGCTTGTCGATGGCCTCGACGAATGCACCTCGGGGTTGCCGGAGCTGCTTCAGTTTATCTGCAGGCCCTCCGCCGCCAAGTGGGTTGTCTCGAGCCGAAACTGGCTAGATATTGAGCGTAAGCTGACCGGCATGGACCAAAACGCCCAACTACACCTGGAGTTGAACCAGCACGCCATCTCCAACGCTGTGGACGTTTACATCCGTCACAGAGTGAACCAGCTAGCAGTCGAAAAGAAGTACGACAATGAGACAAAGAACGCTATCTCGCAACACTTGACTGTCAACGCCGACGGTACTTTTCTCTGGGTTGCCTTAGTGTGTCAAGTGCTTGCAAAGACTCAGAGACGGAAGGCGCTCAAGATAGTAAAGTCCTTTCCGAAGGGTCTTTCGTCACTTTATAACCGTATGATCGCGGCTATTAATAATTCCGAAGACACCGAAGACGGAAACATCTATAAAGATATCCTCGCTATTACCTCGACCGTATACCGGCCTATCGCTCTGACGGAACTCTACGTTCTCTGTGCATCGCTAGAAGGCTGCAGCTTGGAAGATATATACGATATCGTCCAGTTTTATGGCTCTTTCTTGAAGGTTTACAACGGTATCTTATACTTTGTACACCTATCGGCAAAGGACTTTCTTGTTGACGAAGCGGCGCACCATATCTTTCCATCCGGCATCCCCGACCGGCACGCTACTCTCGCGTCACGGTCGCTCACGGCCCTGTCAAGTATCTTAAAGCGAGATATATACGGCCTCACCGACCTAGGCTGCTCTAAGGTCGTGCGGCCTGATTGCGACCCGCTGGCTCCGATTCATTATGCTTGTCTCTTTTGGGTGGACCATTTAAAAAAGGCGGACGGGGCCGATTCTATTTTACAAAAGGGTGGACAAGTGTATAAATTCTTACAAGAAAAGTTTCTATACTGGCTCGAGGCGCTCAGTCTCCTTAAAAGCATCTCGGACGGGGTTAAGGCGATAAGAAAACTAGAGCACCTGGTACGTATTTATACTCTTAACACTTTACGACTTATACTAATATTAACGTAGGCACTTAAGAAGGGACAAGCGTTGAGTAGTCTTCTTTACGATACACGACGATTTATTTTATCTTGTAGGCATATTATCGACATTGCCCCACTTCAAACATATGCGTCGGCGCTCTTGTTCAGCCCAGAGCGAAGCAAAGTACGAGATCTATTTAAAGCAGAAATACCTGTCGGAGTTCAAATCGTACCTACGTTAAATGTGGACTGGAGTCCATGTCTTCAAACGCTCGAGGGCCACAACGACTGGGTTACGTTAGTAGTCTTTTCACCGGATGGGACACAACTAGCGTCGGGCTCAGACGACAAGACTGTCAAGCTCTGGGATACGGCGTCCGGAGAGTGTATGCAGACGCTCGAAGGCCACAGTGACCGGGTCAGATCAGTGGTCTTTTCACCGCCGGATGGGACACAACTGGCGTCGGGTTCAGACGACGGGACTGTCAAGCTCTGGAACACGCCATCGGGAGAGTGCGGGCAGACGCTGAAAGGCCATAATAGCTGGGTCAGGTCAGTAGTCTTTTCACCGGATGGGACACAACTGGCGTCGGGTTCAGACGAGAGGATTATCAAGCTCTGGAGCACGGCGTCAGGAGAGTGTAGGCAGACGCTCGAAGGCTATAATAGCTGGGTCGACTCAGTAGTCTTTTCACCGGATGGGACACAACTAACATCGAGCTTATACGACCACACCATTAAACTCTGGGACACGGCGTCGGGAGAGTGCAGGCAGACGCTCAAGGGCCACAGCCGATGGGTCACGTCACTTGTCTTTTCACCGGATGGGACACAACTAGCGTCGGCCTCATACGACCAGACTATCAAGCGCTGGGACACGGCGTCGGGAGAGTGCAAGCAGACGCTCGAAGGCCACAGTAAACGGACCACGTCAGTGCTCTTTTCACCGGATGGGACACAACTAGCGTCGGGCTCATCCGATAAGACTGTCAAGCTCTGGGAAACGACATCGGGAGAGTATAGGCAGACGCTCGAGGGCCACAACGACTGGGTTAGTTCAGTGGTTTTTTCACCGGATAAGTCACAACTGGCTTCTGGCTCACACGACAGGACTATCAAGCTCTGGGACACGGCGTCGGGAGAGTGTAGGCTGACACTCAAGGGCCACAGCCAGTCGGTTACGTCAATGGCCTTTTCGCCAGATGGGACACAACTGGCATCGGGCTCATCCGATATGACTGTCAAGCTCTGGGACACGGCGTCGGGAGAGTGCAGGCAGACGCTCGAGGGCCACGGCGACTGGGTTAGTTCAGTGGTTTTTTCATCGGATGGGACACAACTAACGTCGGTCTCACACGACAGGACTATCAAGGTCTGGAACACGGCATCGGGAGAGAGTAGGAAGACGCTCGAGGGACACAGCGACGCGGGTACGTTAGTGGTCTTGTCACCGGACGGTAGACAGTATGGTTTCAGTGATGATAAGGCTTGGATTACTATAAGTGGCAACAACGTCGTTTGGTTACCATTAGAATGGCGACCTTCGGCATATGCTATATCAGGTGAAAGTATTGGCATTGGCTGTTCTTCTGGGAGGGTTTTCTTCGTTTTATTCGGTAGGTAATGCGGTGGTGCGACTGGTAGGATACTAAATCGGTTTCCATTTTTATATTCGGATTGCGATCCAAACTAGATTCAGAACCCAATCTAACTTGTCGTAGCCTATGCCATCCTTGTTTATACTACCCCCCGTTCACCCGAACCCGCCTTGACGAACAATCTCTCTCACATTGACAAGCGCCTTCGAGTGAAGCACCAAGGTCCGGCCGATATACGGCACAATATCATCAGCCGCCTGCGAGCTCGCGATCGTGCCCTACAAGATCCGGCGGAGGCGCCCTTGCGCGTCGACGGGTCTCCATCCGACGCCGACCTACTTGTCTAGGAAGGATTCTCTTGCAAGTTCTGCCACCATCGGACAATCAACAAGCAAATCTTTTCTCGGCACATAAGGGAGACACACGAGCGAATCCGAATCGATTTACGAGCCGGTAGCAGGCTATGTACGACCCTGTGTATCTCTAGGCTTGGACGAAAAGCTTGGTGGGGCTCGAGATGGGTCTACAGACTCGGTCTGCCCACTCTACGGCTCAACATGGTCTCGATCGGTGCATGACTTGTTACTCCGTAGAACTTGAAACATTGAAACAACTGCGCTTCAGTGAAGAGGCGAGGGGATGCTGCATGTAAATCACGTGTAAGTTTGAAGGGCATCCCCAAGCCAAAAATATCCGAAATAATAGATTGCTTGTATTGTGTGGTTTGAGAGGTATAACTATGCCGTAATTAACTATGAACTCAGCAGGAGACAGTAAGGAAACATGCAAATGAATGGACGATAAAACAAAGCAAACAGTTGGGAAACAATTGCGTATGCTACCAGAAAGACAAAAGAAACGCGTGTGCTATGCAGAGGTCAACGATGACGTAAATGAAAAAATCATAACAAAAAAAAAACATGAAATATATAAAACATCAACAAAAAAAATCACAATGTCGTGTGAGCTTCGTGCCCCGTGTGTCGTCGGGTAATAAGATATGTATGGCCGTCGTTTGGAAGACTTGGCAGTGGTATGATGCGTGCGTTGCGTATTATGAGATCAAGTGGACCAACAAGATCACAGGCCAGACTGGCGCTCCTCACGGCCATCGAGCCAGCTGGTGCAGTTGACGCAGCGAAGTGACTAGATGCTGTTAAAAAAAGTGGATGTGTGGAACGCAATAAATGGCACGGTACTAGATGACGCACCTTTTCGCTGATCCGCTTGCGGCAGTACTTGCACTTGACGGTGTGCTTGATGATGGGGTCGTGCGAAAAGTACTGGTAGGTGCTGGCTAGGGCATACAGGGAGATGCCGACGCCCATGAAGTTGATGACCCGGTTGAGGAAGATGCCATAAGCCATCACCACGGCACCGTCATCTTGGGCAAACTGCAGTGTGTTGTAGCCGTTCTCGCGCTCGTAGTTCGGCCCCGGCTTGAGCACGGCAAACTTCTCGTCCAAGTTCTTGTTGAGCGGCAGTAGGACGGACAGCGGCGGCAGCAGAATGTCCGAGACAAACGAGTTGACAATGGCGGTGAAGGACGAGGCAATGATCAGACCAAAGGCGATCTCGAGGATGTTGCCCTGCAGCGCAAAGTCGAGGAAGCCGGACCAGATATGCAGCACGGCGCGCTCGCCGACCTCAAAGACATTGTCCTCGTCGTGCAGCTCCGCCTCGTTTGCAAAGGGGTTGCTGGCGTTGGGGTCGTCGCGGAAGAGGATCATGCCCGGGCCACTGTTGCCGCCATTGTTGTTGTTGTCGGACGACATTGTGGCGAGGGCGGTAGGGGCGAGGGAATGGTAGAAGGGAGTGAGGAGGGAGAAAGGAAGACGAGAGAGGAGGACCAATGGAAAAAAGGAGGAGGGAGGAAGAGAAGGAGTGATGACGATGAGCGAGTGAAGAGAGGGAGGGATGGACAGCAGGACACCACAAGTCCGCTATGCAGCAGAACAGGGGATTTACCGAAGAGAAAGAAAAAAGAAAGAGAGAAGGAAAGAGAGAAGGAAAGAAAGAAGAGACGAAATCGCGAGCGAGAATAAAAGGAGCCGCACACCCTCGATAAAGGTCGAGTGCTCGCCGCCGATCGTCACGGAAGCAGGGTCACAGGAAGTGAGGAAGTGGGAGGGGAAGGCTGTAGCGCCAAGCTTGGCAAGGAGGCAAGCTAGCCGCGGAAGCTTGGATCTTGATATCGCGAAATGGCGGAGAGCAAGCACGACCCTGCACTCTGTGCTCCTGCCTGCACGTCGTGCTCCGTACAATCCCAATACAGCAAGAGCGAACGAGCAACTGTCTGGCGGTGGCTGAAAGTGCCCTCAAATGCCGCACCAGCTGAGGTCGAGTCCTTCGTTCCCTTTCTCGGCGTCCGTGATTGCTAATGGACGAGAGGCACGCCCCCGAAACAGGCTGCATGCTCCGGGCCAAGCTGAGAGCCAAAAACAGGCCAAAACAGGCCAAACCAGGCCAAGGCGTATATTGATTGACTACACAAACTGCACGAACTGCACCGCTCCTCAAAAAGCGCACCTGCCTCGCCGGGATGCGTGCTTTAGCCGAGCCCTGTTTTGGCCTAGGTCGTGGCTACCTTATCAGGAGGGGCAAGCTACACATGCCAGAGTGTATGTCTCAACTGGCAAGAGCGGTCAAGGGACATGTCCAGAGGAAAGTGCGAAGCTGGCAGGAAAGGGCACATTTACGGTATACGGTTGTGGGAACAATTGAGGCAGGAGGCAGTCGTGTTCATTGATTAAGGGAGGGTAATGTACAATAGAAACGAAGCAAGGCTGCAGCTGAAGCCGAAGCCGAAGCTGAAAAGCTGAAAATGAAATTGAAATAGCAAAAGGGCTGTCAGAAAAGAAGGTTAAAAGCTAAAAGCAAAGGGCTCGCCCGTCTCCCCCCGACAATCCATCGCCTGGCAAAAACAAGGCCTGGTCCACATCAAGCCCAAAAGAATTAGTGGCTGATAAGAGCGCTGATGGTGCGCTGTACGTTCTGTATGATAGGGGGAGGTTGGGGAGCGGCGCTAGCGCGTCTGCGGGTTGGCAAGCGGGCCGGCTGCGGGGCATCGACAGCGGTGATGTCCACTGGTGACCACTGTCCGCCATCCACTTTCCTGTCGGTGAGGAAGGAACTTGTGGTGTGTCTTTTTTTTTCTCTCAACAAAGTGAAGACTCGACTTTCTCTCGCCCGGCGGTCAAGCGTCTCACTTCTTGGGCGCAGCCGCCGCCGCTTTCTTCTTGGCCGCCGCGGCGGCAGCGGCCTTCTTGGCGTCGCTGTGCAGCTCGTGCATCCAGCAGAGCGCCGTCGCCGTCATCAGGCCAAACGCCGCCCACGTCAGCGCCTCGAACTTGTAGCCCTGGTACGCCTCCATGCCGATCGTGTCCTTGCCCAGCCGGTTGATCGAGTCCACCGTCGACTTGGCCGCTACCGCCGACACCAGCCCCGCGATCAGCAGCGCCAGCGCCGAGCCGGCCGCCGCGCCCAGGTTGGCAAGGACCGTCTCGCGGCCGTGCGTCCCGCGCGTCACCACCGAAGCGGCCGTCAGCAGCAGAACCAACCCGGCGGTGCAGGCGGCCACAATGTAGAACACGGCCAGCACGAGACCCACCGTGGGGATGCGGTTGAGCGCGTTCTGCAGGCTGCTGGACCCGCCGAGGCGCGCGAGGCTGCCGCCGTCGACAAAGTTGGCGCTGAGCTCGCTGTCGATGAGGGCCGAGATGTTGAGCTGCTTCGAGTTGAGCTGCATCGTGCACGACGAGACGTTGCGCCAGGCGCCGTCGGCAGTCGCGTTGGGCGCAAACGTGCCCTCGCAGACGTTCATGACGTGCAGCGAGTAGAACTCGCTGATGCCGAGCACCGCGGCCATGTCGTCGGCGGCAGAGTCGGCAGGCAGTCCGGCCAGGACACCCTCGGCCGCGGACAGCGTCAGCTTGCGCGGGTGCAGCTTGCGAGCGGCCGTGGCCTTGTCGTCCTTGTTGTCCTTGGCGTCTTTAATGGTGTACTTTTTCGGTTTGTCGCCGTTGGTGATCGTCGTCGTTGTCGATTTGGTCGGTGCCACCTCCACGACAGTCTCACTCGTCGTTACATTGGCATCCTCGTCGGCGAGCACCACAACATGAGACAGATCGCGTGTGGCTGGCTGGTTGAGTGCCGGCACAAAATTTCGTCCAAGGGCAGATGTGTTGAGCTGGCAGCATGTTAGCACGTATCCACGCTGATGTGCTCCTCACGAGCTCTATCTAGACTCAACTCAACTCACCATGATCACGGAAAAGTCCTCCATGAAGCCGGGCGTGTTGCCGGCAAAAAGGCCGAGAATGGCGAGCACGAAGCCGATGATCGAGCACGCCGTCGAGAAGAGAAACAGGAGCGCCATGGTTGCTGGTGGTTGTGGAGGTTTCTCGTCCCTCGAGAGGGGTGATGGAAGACGAGGCGGTTAAAGGTGATGCTGGTTCTGAACGAAAAGAAAAAAAGTAATATAAATAATAATGGCCCCTACCACGGCCACAAAGCAAGTGAAATGTATGAATAAGTCAAAATCGTATTGTCAAGATCTTATGGTTAGTGACACTCTCGAGTCAATATTGAACAGACCGAATAGGAATATGTTTTCTATGTCGTCGAACTTCGAGATCGAGAGGGAGGATGGCTCGGAGGGAGGAAGGAGGAAAGGGAAACGAGAAAGAAAGAGAAAGAGAAGGCAAAAGAGAAAGGGGACAGCAACCAAAATCAGACGAGTGATGATATTAAAGAAAAAGCCGAGCGAATAACCAGGAAGACGGAACAAGCAAAAAAAAAAAAAATTGAGGAGGCTTGGGAGAGACACGACGAGTCAGGAGCCAGAGGGGATCTACGACGGTGGGCTGGATGTTTGCAACGGACGAGAAGGGCGGACGAGGAGGGGGGAGCGAATTCACGATACAAAGTGGACGGGCAAAAAAATGAAACGAGAACACACAAGAAAAGAAGGAGGCGCAGGGGTTTGTCGATGGGGAAATGCTGTATGAAAAGTTGGCCGGAACAAGACAAGTTTGGCTGCGAGCGGCTCGGTTGCCTTTTCACTCTCTTTTCGTTGGCCCTCAGAGACTGCGCTGCGCATGCTTCTGGGTGGCAGGGCAATCGATTCATTGCGACGGCCCAGTTGTCCGGTGGGAGAAAGCCGTGAAACAGAGCAAATAATGACGAAAATCTATGAGGAGACAGATGGGATCGGCAACGGCCGGAATGCTGCTCTCTGCGATTTTGCGTGCCAGTGACAACATTCCAGCAGGAGGCTCTGGCCACAACGGGTGAGACATCGGACCACGCATGGCCGTCTTCTCTGGACTCCGGTGGCCGTCCCGGGGAAATGCCAAGCAACCGGCCCTTCCACACAGATGACCCTAGCCAGTGACCTTCGCTTCGTGCGTGCTCGTTCTTGGAAAGACTCGTAATGTGCTGCAACATCGTCGTCTAGGATCTAAGGCGCCATTCTGTCACGAGGCTGCTCCCGGGCTACTCGGGACGTTCTTGGCACGGACGCTAGCAACATTCCAGAGCGAGGAGACACGAGCCCTTGCTAATTAATATGTCTTGTTACATTGTACGTCGTAGATGGGTTGTCGATGCATTTTGGTGATTATCATTACTCGTAGGTGTGGCCGTCTATCTTGCAGCCTCCGGCTGTCTATCGTACACGACCGTGATAAACCGGCCCCGGCCCGCCCGCTGCTGCCGGATGTGCCCCTCGATCAACCGCGCCTCGCTCGAGGCGTTCACCCGCCGGGCCATCTCGCCCAGGGGCAGTTGCGGCTGCTGCGGCTGGATCAGGCGCTGCTGCATGGCGGGCGGTCGTCCCGGTGCTCCCGGCGCCTCTGGCTCGGGACTCGGCGAACGGTTGGCCTCGATGACCGCCTCGGACAGCCGGTCGTACTCGTTGCTCGCCCCATAGTTGAGCACGAGCGTCGTCATCTTGCCCCAGTTGCCCACCCAGTCCACCTGGCCGTTGTCGACCTTATGCATCAGCGCGGGCAGCCACGACGCACAACCAGTCAAGTCCAGGTACTCGAGGCCGTACAGCGCCTTGCTTAGCTTGCGCATCAGCAGCACCGCCTCGGCCCAGTCGTTGTCGAGCGAGTGGCTGTAGGCGCCGGTGCTGCCGTACTGGAAGCGGCGGCCCAGCGGCGAGTCGACCGTGGCGAACTTGGCGTTGGGTGTCAGCGTGGGCTCGGGCCAGTACGCGAGGCTCAGGTGGGTGAGCATCGGCAGGTGCGCCGCAAAGGACAGCAGCTGGCGCCAGGACACGGCCTGCGGGCTACGGTCGGGCGTCAGGGCTAGGGACAGGTGCGTCAGGTTCGGCAGCAGCGACCGGGGCGGCGATACGATGCTCGGCGCGTCCCAGGACTCAATGAGCTCGGCATCGTCCTGTTGGAAGCGGTCCGAGTCGCGTGGCCGGCCACGTGCGGCGGCGGTCCGACTGGGAAAGAGCAGTTCGCTGACCTCGCGAATGGAGATGGAATGCCCTATCGACCACGTCAGGTCTAGGTAGCGGAAATCCTCGTTGAGCGTGCTCGGACTCGGCAGAGGTAGAAGCTCCTCGTCGCTTTCGCTTTCAGGGTCGCTCTCGACGGCTGTGTGCCCGTGTTGGGGACTGGAGCCGCCGTCTGGCGAAGACGGGGGGGTAGGGTGAAGAAGGAGGGCGCGGAGATCCTTGATCGTGGCCCCCTTGCCGTCTTCTTTTTCGCTCAGCTGGCCCAAATAGGAGACCAAGGCCGCGCGCAGCGGGCCCTGGAGATAGATCAAGTGATATTGGTTGTACTGTTTCTGGTCCGTCCACTCCAGTACGATGCGGCGCAGAACCACGTCGACCAGACTGCCTCGCGCAGCGTGGACGATGCCCGGCATGTCCTCCCCTGCGTGGTGACCATAGAGCATGCCAGAAGCGTGGCGCTTCCTGTGACCGTCCCGCTGGTCATCGCCGCCACCAGCACCACCATTACTGTTAGGAGCGCGCAGATTGCGCCGTGGGTTGTGTCTGGACTGGGCCAGCCAAGAGGGTGGAGGCGCCGGGCCAGCTGGCCCTCGGCGACGCCTGCCACCGCCGCCCACGGCGCCCAGTCCGTTTGCGCCGCCAGCAGCAGCAGCACCCCCCATGTTAGCGCCTCCATGGATGCCGAGGGCGCCACCGCCATGGTGAGCGTGCAGTGTTGCTCCTCCCACGATGCCTGCGTCTGGGCCCCCACCATTGGGCGGGCTGGGCAGCAGAATCTGCGCGACCTCTGGTGGCACACTGGGCGTCACGACGGGGATCGGTGACAGTGCGGGCAGCCTGGACAAGGCGCCCGCACCTGGACCACTGCTGCCGCCGCCGCTGCTGCTGCTGCCCCCGCTTGGCGACAAGGTCGTTCTTCGCAGGTTTGCGAGCAGGTCGTTTACGCTGCGGGACTGTGGTTCCTCTGTTGCACAAAAAGAAAGGCGTTAATAACAGAGATCAAAAGGGAGATAATCAAAAAGGTAAACCAAACAAACACGGATCGGGCTAGCTGGGTAGAAGCATCGGGAGTACAAGAGAAGAGAGAGGAGAGTCAGGCGAGACAAGAAGGACAGGAAGGACAAGAGGGACAGGAAAGCCAGGGAAGACAAGGGAGAGGGAAGGACCAGTGAAGAGAGATATGCTGCAGTGTGCGCCTTGGACAATGGTGGCAAAAATGAAAACAAAAACAAAGGCGGAGGTGGCGGAAGAATTTTGGGAGTACAGAGGGAAAACCGGCACCTGGTCACAAGGGAGCAAAAAGGGCAGGAGGCAGGAGTACGACGAGATTGGTGAGAAAGGGTCAGAGTATGAAGCTCGTGCTCAAGGTGGGTGGGAGGACAAGAAAACAAAACACAGTAGAGAGGAGAGGGGGACGTGGATGAGAGGGGAGGAGGCCGGGAAGCAGCAGGAGGCGAAATAGTGTTGCAAATGGTGTGAACATAAATGCATAAAATAAAATAAAAATAAAGAACGCAAATAAATCAAAGGGCAGCGACGAAGCAATAATGACACGCGATTGGACTGACCGTGATGGAGGTTACTCTGGAGGCCGGAGCTCTCCAAGGAGTGGGGCGCAGTGGACTGCGGCTTTGAGTACATGCCCCAATGCCGTTTCTTAGGCATGGCGGCGGAGGTGGAGGAGACGAGGAAGAAGATGAGGAAGAGGGAGATGAAGAGGAAGAGGAGGAGAGGAGAAGGGGTTGTGAGACCCTCCCAGGCAGAGCAATCCGAGACACGCAGCGAAGAATCTAAGTGCGCAGCCAGACAAGGACCAGCAGAGCAGAAGCAGAGAAACTGGACAACTGGACAACTGGAGAAGTGGACAAAAAAGCCCGCGGCTGCCAGCAGAGATGCTATTTGCTTGAAACGCGAGGCTGGTCAAGCACTTGGCTGTCCGAACGGGGCCTCTATCTTTGGACGGCTTGTGGTTTTCGTCTTACTCGTCGTCGTCAGTCTAGGGTGTGTCCTTAGACAGGCTTCGCTATCTCTCTCTTCCCTTGTTCCTTGTTTCCCAATGTCTCGTCCGTCGATATACCTTTTGTTCCCCCTTTCCCTTTGTAGCCGGGGAGAGGTGGAGAGGCGATGGTAGGTGAGAACAAGACCAGGCCGGACTGTCGTGCGCGTGCGTGTCCTTGGAGGGGTGTGCGTGTGGGAGCAGGCGTGGGCGCGGGTCTTTGTGCGATGTTGATGAGAGGTGATGAGAGGTGACGAGAGTACGCAATGGAAAGGGAAAAGAGGGATGAACGGGGACGAGCGATTATCTAGATGTTTTGGTTCCTGCCCTGTCCGTCGCTTGCTTGATGTCGTCGTCGTTCCTTCCCATTTTAGCGAGACGAATGAGCGCCGAAGCGCTCAGCGGCCGATTTAGGCAACGGGCCTTACCGTGCGTATTATTAGACACTGTATTGTGCACTGTGCAGTTGCATAGCTGTGACTCCTCTGCAAAATGGTCTGCTGCGCCTTCTGACTCTTTTGGCTCCACGCGACAACCCACTTCTAACAACTATGACTGTCATTCTGACTCTGTTTCTTTGCTTCTTTGCTTCTTTGCTTCCTTTCTTCTTTTCCCCTGCATCGATTACCAAGCGAGCACGCTTACCATTGTCCCTCATGTTTTTCTCTCCTCGATTGCCCGACGGGAGACCGATCGCCGGTCACTGCAGGTCATCTTTGCATTTTGTTTTGTTTTATTTTCTGTTTTATTTTTGTTTTTATCGCCAGCCACGTAGGAAGAGGCTGATCTCTCTTGTGCTCGAGATATGTGGTGACGATGTTGGTCTAGGTGGTCCGTGGGCGTGGGGAGGGCGTAGAGGCCCCACTGAGTCTATTCTAGCCTGTCGTACTCCGTAGATGTTTGCATGTTTTTTTGGTTCTAAATTTTGTGCCATTTCCCTTTCTGACGGATGCCGTTCCTGGGATCTGTGCTTGGGTGTTTGTCTCCCTGCGTTGTGTTGCTTCTGCTATCTGCTTTTGCGCACTGTTTGTTGTTCTCCCCGTTCTACAAGTACAAAGGTTTTGCACACAAACACAACAATAGAGGCAACACGAACTAGTGTCAAAAACGAGGAGATATCCTCAACGGCTTGGTGAACTGAGCAACATAGCACACAGTACACACGACCGAGCACAACCCACGTACGGGGGACAGACACAGGACGGGAAAGGGGTTGTAAGAGGCAGATGGTACACCGGGGGCGGGGAAACGCCAGCGGAGGTCTGTCTGTTTACCTGCCCAACATCCCAGTTAGAGAGGGGCGTGGGCCCCGGAGAGTGGGAGGAGAATGGGAGGTTGGCAGGAGGCGAGAGAAACGAGAGACAGATGTACAAAGCACAAGGCGGTTGAGGGAAGAACAGGAGGAGAGGGCAGAGGGCAGAGGGCAGACAGTAGAGGCACACAGCAGCGCGACGGAGCACAGAGCAAAGTGAGCGAGTGAGCGAGTGAGCGAGTGAGCGGGTGGGCAAGGCGGCAAGTAGGCAAGCAGAAAGAAGAAGGTGGGCACGACGGCATACGTCGTGAAGTGACAAGGAGACGGGAGCAGAGAGGACCAGGTGACAAGAATGAGACATGGACACCAGGAAGCCTGGAGAAAAACAACGGCAGTTTCTCCGTCTATACGGGGCTCTCTGTGTCTGCATTTGCGTACTTTTGGATTTTATTTTGACTTACTTAATATATTTACTTTTCAAAACAAACATGATGAACATCATAAGCTCAGACCATGGAGACGCGTTCACGGGTGTCGGTCTAGAAAAATGGACGACGTGAGAGAGGAAAAAGAATGGCAAAGTCAAAGAAGGCGAGAGAAACTAAATAGATTCCTTACTCAGTGTAGAAGGCAGAGGCGAGCTGCAGGGGCGAGGGAGGGGCGTGTCTTTTGTTCACTTTGTTGATGTTTAGAACTACATTGGTTGACGATCTTTCGTTTTCCATTCCATCCCCGACGCCCTCGTGTTGTCCGCCTTTTCTCCACTCCACCACAGACGGCTTCCTCTGCTTCCGTGATTGTTCTCCAAGGCTTCTTCCAGTCTTCTGTCGCTTTTCTATTGTGTTGTCGTCCACGCTGCAATTATGCTGCAATCTTTGCGATATGCCGAAGGGGGTGTGGGGGCTGAGGCGAGCAGACGCGTCTGGGCTTAGCCAACAGGACGAGAGGGTCAGGAGTAGAGGATGGCGGCGGGTAGACGCACTTTCGTTTGAAGAAACACGGATCTTCTTGGTGGGCTGCACAGGAGGCAGGATGTATTAAGTGTGGTCAAAAAATACGCAGTTTTCACAGGGCGTGCATTCGATACTCAATTGATGCGGCAGGTGGTCTACAGCGATCCGTGGCTGTTATCCCATTGTCTAGTATTTTTATTTAATTTAATTTTATCTTCCTTTTTCCTCCTCAATTCTTTACAAAAGCCAATGCAAGGCGTCGACAAGGCAATCCAAAAACTCCGTATGGAAGATCACGATATTGGCTCTTTGTTGGTCCTAGCCCCTTGGTGTTGTTGTTTTATGTTGGCTGCTGGACAGAGCAATTTGATACATTCGTAAGGGAAGACCTACTTTCCTACCCAGCCAAGATACAGACATGTCCAGAGCATGGTGAGACTCGCTGTAGAACCGACGCTAAAGGCATCTTTGCCATCGTCTTTTTCTACAGACTTCCGACAAAATAGGCATGTGATATGTGACTGGCACCACACGGAAAAGGGCAGGATGCTCTGTCAGTTCTTCATTGCTACCTACGAGCCCTGTAGAATGTGAAATAGAATGGCACAAAATAATGATAGGAAAGTAAAGCAGAAATGGGAGACAATGGCAACCATCTGTGAATATTTCCCCCAACAGCACTCAATACCCTATTTCGGCCCTTTTTTCCTGTACACGTCTCCGGCAAACCGGCTGTCCTTTTTCTAGTTTCTCTTTTGCGTTTTGGTGTCATGTTCATCCGTTGACTCTAGATAGGAAAAATACGAGTCCAACCCGACCGAGATGTGACCAGGCCATGACAGAAAGCAGACGACAGGCGGCAGAAATGACCGTGCACAAACTGACAAAGTGACCCGATGTGACAAAAACCACAGGCACAGCACCCAAAGAAAAGACAAAAGAGGAAACAGGACGAAGCACAAGGCAGGCAGCAAGAGCACAACAACAAGGACACCAAACGGCACCAACAGGACTGGTCTGGTGCCCCCCTTGATCTTCACGCTTTTTTTTTTTGCCACCATGAACCGATCAGACCAAAAGTGCCAACAGGCCGACCCCAATCCCCAAACCGAGCCAAAACCGAGAAATAGAAAATATGGAGCACCGTAGGGCTCGTTGAATGTGTTTGTGCCGTCTTGCCTTGTCCTGTTATCCTGTGATGCTTCCATGCCGTGTCGTGTTGTGCCAAGGAACGCGTTTATCCCCCCCCCCTTCCCTTTGTTTTTGCTCCCGGCCTTAAGCCTTGTATGTGGTCACGACAGTGTTTTGGGGCATGTCTCCTTTTTTTGTTGTATAGGAAAGACGGAAATGGAAGATCCGGAGGAGCAGGAGACAAAACAAATGCAATCTAAAATTACGCGGCAGTGGGGCCATGCTTCTTGCCCTTCCCCCACGAGAACAGCTTTCGTACGTAAGGCTTCGTGAGGAATCTGGGTGGCAGACCGTGCAGAATACACAACGCCGCAGATAGGCAGGAGAGTATCAGAAAATATCCACAAAATAAAGGAAAGGAGCCATGAAATCGAAATATTGACAAACACGTAGCTCAGCAGCTTCTCTCACGTCACATCACCTCATGACAAGTGGAATAACGGTAATTGAAAAGACAACAATAGGAACGATATGCAAACCGACCAAATACAAAGAAACAGAAATCACGATTAAAGGTCATTAAAAATGAAAATAAATCCTCCTCTGCAGATGCTCGTCTCGATTGGGAAGTGGTTAGCGAACGGATTCGGAAACTTTTGTCTCGGCCAAAACCCAACCCGGTCACGAATAGATAGCACCTGCGAGACACGAACATAAATGCAAGGGAAAGGAAAGGAAAGCAGAAGGGAATAAGAAGAGAAAAAAAATGAAGAAGCTTCACATTTTTTTCTTTTAAATGAAATAAAAATAAAGTAGGTGCAAGACGTAGACATGTGTAAAGAGGGGCGTGTAAAAGGGCGTACAGAAGAGTTATGATGATCTGTCGTGGAGTATTTTCACACGCTATCTATTCTAGTAGCTACCTACAGCTTCTCAACGTCTGGTATCTTTTTATTCACAGCTTCGGCAGATGCAACAGGGCTACGGAGATGAGTACGCAGCCTTCCTGATTGCAAGAAGGATGCTTCTCTAGTCCGAGAAGGAGGAAGACAAAAGGGGTCAACCCATGCATGTACCAATATTTTCTGCCTTTACACTCTTCTTCTTTAGTTTGCATTATACTTGTCTTCACGTCCATCCTCAACAGTCGTGACAGCAAGATGTGAGAAACAAGCCACAGCACATACTGGGTAGCAACGATGCAGCGATCATTCCCAGAGGAGTGGTTCTAGGTTGTCCGGCATTTTTCATGATCTTTTTATTTCCAGCACCAAGATTATATTTCAAGAAAAATCACAGGCAAGAGCTATAGAATAAAAAGAGTAAAATATAAATAAAATAAAGGTAAAGGTGGGCATTCACGTCCCTCGGCGTTACCCAGGCTGGCCCAGTCAACAGAGGTGATGTCCGCGACTTGGAGCAAAACAAGATGCGCGCACCGTTTGCACCATCTCTGTGGCTTGTGGTCTTTGATATCCTTGGTGTCTCCTGTCTTTGTCAGTCTTCCTGTCTCTGTCTCTGTCTTTGGCTGTACTCTTGTCTCTTATAGTGTTTGACTTGACGTGATGGGCGAGGTGAGCTGTGCTTTTGCGGGCAAATATCTGTAAAATATCTGTTATATTAGATCTCTTGTCTCGTAAGTGAGGCATCGTGAGACACCCACGGGTAGACAGGAGCAGGAAATCCCCCAATCATCGCTATGTACGAGAAAGAGTACTTGGACCACCAATCAAGGTGTGGAAGGAAGATCCTAAATCATAAGAAATGGACAGTTCCAACATGGACACTAGGTGTGACGTACAGGAGGCCGTGCCCATTGGTTGCCGCCCAAGCTACTTTGAAATATTCAAATATAGAAGCAAGCCTGTGGGTTGTGGCTGATGGCCTATGGCTGATCAAGGGTATAAATTGGCACAAGAACAATACCTCTCCCAAGTCCCAGGTCCCAAGAACCAAGATCCAAGTCCCATCCTACGGCACGGTACTTCCATGGTACGAAAAAAAAGAGACATTCGGGTGGGCGGTGTTGGGCAGAATTCGCCCAACCAGGCCATATCAACCAGACCACTTAAACAAGGCCACCGGACAACAAAGATAGCTGCAGGATGCGCGAGCAGGAAGGGGCGGATGACTCCGCGTGGCTTGCTTCCATGCAGCTCACTGGCGAAACCCGGTCGACGGGCCAGTCTATTTTGAGGGCGATAAAGAAATGAGGAAATCTGCTGCAGCTGAAGGGCGGTCAGCCCATAGCCAAAGAAGACGTGGGATTTTAAAGGATGTCGGACTGGTCTATTTGAATTTTATGTGCATATTTAGGCCGCCTTTTTATCAAGACAGCACAATTACAGCGTCCTAACCAATCCAGTCGACTACAGCCCGCCACCATTATTTGGGTGATGGTGGGGGGGAAGGGGTGAATCAAGCTGATCGGCAGACAGGAGAAGAAGAAAAGAAAAACGTGGAGTGTGACATCCTTCCCTTTCCCTACGGACATTCTCGCACGCAGGCTTGTGAAAATGAAAAGAAAGAAAAACAAGGGTGTGGTAACACACTGATCATGCAGGAATCAGTAAGAAGATGGGAGGAGGGATGGGAGAAACGAGTGCATTATCCGGGCGAATCAGATCGACAAAGTCCAGAGAGGCGGCCCTCGTCTCTTGCATGGCGGGCTGCCATCATCCATCCTGGCGATCGGCGTTGGTGGGCGTGTTCCAACAGAAGAGTCTGTTGCAGAACGGCGGGTCGAATGGAACGATCAGTCAGTTCTGAGGGCGATGAAAAAATAGAAACTCCAAAGCACTTCCTTAATCAAAACAGCACCTTTGAACCAGTATCATTGTCGTGTCCGAACTGCAACGCCCCAACAGCGTTGCAGGCCTCGTCTCATCCCTTTCCGATATTTTTGTCAGGTTGTCTGCCAACCAGCAGTCCATCGCCTCGTTTTAATCATGATGCTTGGAAGGCCGTACCTATTGTCTTGGTCTGATGCAGTAAAGACGCAGGCCAGAACCAGTGAACCTCCCCTCACCTCCACAGCTGCCGAAGATATATATGCACATGAACGAGGCATATGCACATGGGTATGAAGGATAAGGCGAAAGACAGACATATGCCTGCAGGAAGCGGTTTCTTTACAGTGAATTAATACGAGAGATTGAAACAGAGTCCGAAATGTGATTCTCAACCAATTCCTTTTTTCTTCAGTATTCTTGATCATTATTTCTATCCATGTGTTTTAAACTCTTATTACCTAAATGAGCGTCGACTTCTTTTTTTTTTTTTTCTCTTTTTTTTTTTAAAAAAAAAGTCCAAGAACAAACGAGATGAGAAACAATAGAACAGTCATGACAATCAAGAGAGTTAGGCGGCGAGTCGCATAGTGTGGGACAAAGATGGGTGGCCGCAGGATGGCTTTGGCCTTCTGCAGCTCCCTCTTCCTCTCGTCTCGCCCCATGTCCCTCCCCATCCCTCCGTCTCTCCTCCCAAGTCTCCTTTTTACAATCACCCCCTTTTCTACCCGACGGGTTGTGTTTAAAGCAGAATAGCACGCCACTTCGTATTGTTAAAAGTCTTTGGAGAGTTTTAAATAAAAAAAATTAAATAGAGAGGAGAGGATCGGTAGAGCAGGGCATTCTGTTGGATCCACGCATGCACGCATGCAAGTAAGACATTGATCTAAAAAATAAAATCAAATAAACAATAGACGCCCATCGTCACCAAGCCGTAATTGTGTCTCTTTTACTCTCTCTGTTATATTTTTTTGTTTTCAATTGTCCCTGGCGGCCAACGGCATCGCGTCTGTTGGAGAAAGCGAGCAGGGGAATGAAAAAGGATACCTGTGTAGAATACGGAAAGAAGCGGTTTCTTTAATTTTGTCGTCAACGTTCGTGGCATCGCAGTCTCTGTAGTGTTGCTTTGTATTTGCCCCGCTCACATCAACTGATCAACTGTATGCAAACTGGAACAAAACCCAGGACCCAGGACTTAATGCCCCTTTTGTGCACAAAATATGGAGAGAGAAACCAGACACGTAGAAGAGATCGAAAAAGAACAAAAAAACGAACGAAAGCCGTCTTTTTCGATAGCTGGTGTCAGTCAGTTTTGCACCATACATGACTGTCCCCTTCTGTTCCATTTCCCCCTTACCCTTCTAAACAGTTCTGCTCGCGACTTGTCACATAGCACAAGATCTAGGAAATCGTCAACGCCTTCCTTTTTCTTTTTGTTCTCCTGTTTCTGTCCTTCTTTTCTTCCTTTCTTCTTTTCTCACTGTGCTGTCCTCCCGTACCATTCCTTCCCACCCCTTGTCGGTATGCATGTTGGGACGAGAGTGTTGGGTAGTAACTGACAGGAAACAGGGAAACGAAAAGAAAGAAAAAGGAGAGCAGGCATGGGGGCCAGGGCCCGCCCAGGGGGACAATGTGCATCAGG
Organism: Sporothrix dimorphospora; assembly: GCA_021397985.1. NCBI lineage: Eukaryota > Fungi > Ascomycota > Sordariomycetes > Ophiostomatales > Ophiostomataceae > Sporothrix > Sporothrix dimorphospora. The sequence goes on from WOUA01000111.1 coordinate 27,307, forward strand.
CACATGTTGACGGGAGCCTGGGAGAAAAAGAAAACATACTCTAGTAGACCTCGCGACTGTGTGCAGCTTTCTGTATTGTCCTACGGGTGGAGAGACGGGGAAAATGGCGTCAACAGGGAAGAGGACAGGTCATGGGACGGGGCAGGACAAGACAAGACAAGACAAGACAGGACAGGGCTCAGCAGCAGGCATGGTGGCGTTTGTTGGTGTTGGCTGTCTCTGCTCTTCTCTTTCTTTTATTGTTTCTTGGCTTTGGCGTTTTCCGTAGCTGGACATTGCTTTTTCGTGTCGCCGGGATTCTTGACGACGAGACCAAAAAGACGCTCCAGGAGAAATGGGACTTGGGCTTGCTACGACGCTTCCATGCAGACGAATGCTGCAGTGTACCGACCACCATCGTATCTGCCACTCTGTAGTCGTAATCGCAAGCATTCTCTTCCTACTCAGATCCTATCGTTTGCGGATGTAATAATAGAAATTCTTCTCTTCTTAAAACAACACGACATCCGTTTGAATGGACTGTGATTTTACCCAACTGGAGTCAATAATAGCAGGCAAGGTCCATAATAGCACGGGCCGGACCGAAATAAAAACAATTTCCGTGGAAATCAGGAAGCCACCCGCGACCACTTATGGAGCTGAGGCCGGTAGTCCTGAAGAACAAAGGGCAGGGGTTTGGATTTAGCTCGAAGTCGCCTTTGTTTCCATCTACCCTTTGGACCTCTTATTGTTTCTCTTATTGTCTTTATTTTATGTCTCTCTTCTGCCAAACCTTGCCGCCATCGTGTCGGACACGAAGGACACGGACATCTGATGCAGCTTTTCGGGCGCCCAGACAGACGCCTTGTGGGCGACTCTGCCTAGGTTTTTCCGTTGATTGGTGCAGATGAATTGAATGCCTCATATTCTGTCCGTGACGGTTTTGTCTGGAGCGGAAATGAATGCAGGAACAGGAAACAATACGAGGCCATGTTTGCTGAGTCGGTATGACTCAACAGATACAAGATCAAACCATATCAACGGATGCCCAAGCTCATTCTGCCCTCCCTGCGAAATTGCGGTTCTCAACCCGGTCCAATGAAAGCGCTTAGTCTATCTTTCTTCTTGGGGGCTGTTTGTTTTGCAACCTGAACCTGCGGAAAACGCCGTCGACCCTGTTGTCCTTGTTCTTTGTCTCTACGGAGTACTCGTATGTCTCTTCTTCTTCAAAGCGCCTGAACAATGAACCCCTATCGTTGCCTCTCCGTGCACCTTGTACTTGTATGGCGTGCTCCGTACCTAACGTCCATGGACACCATTACGTTTGATTTAGACGCACAGACTGAAGATTGGAAGAAACAAAGTGAGAAAAGGCCAAAAAAGGATCGACATCCGACGGTCTGAAAATAGTCTGCCTTCCCGATGGAGGTCTGGTTCGAATCACAAGCCCCAACACCAGGTCTAGAAAATGGGGGGGAAGGGGGGTAAGAAGGAGAGGGAGAGCAGAGCTTCTAGTGCAAGGCTGGCCATTCTCGGGTAAGGGTGGCTTTCATTGGCTCGGGGAACAGGTTGTCCGTCCCCTCCCCCTCTCTTTTTCAAACAAAGCATCGGAAAGGTCTCGGTACTTAAAAGGCCGATCCACTCAATTCTTCTCTGTGGAGGGAAGAGAAAGCACTTGTAGCAGGTAGAGGCAGTCCTCCAAAAGGAGTGCGAAGAAGCAATCCATATGGAGGAGTCTCGCCAGGCCTGGACCGTCTGCCACCCTTGTCATGATATCTGTCCTGGGCTGATCAATGGTAGACGGTGCCTTGGTTGAAGGAATGCGCCTTTATCACCAAACATGCGGTGTACATGGAGGGGTGGAAAGAGAGAGAAGCAGAGAAGAGGACTGTCTATTTTGCAGGAGACCATCTTTTGAAATTTCTTGGCACACTCCAGTATAGAGTACGCCCAAGTCAATCTATCTCGTTCATCCAAAGCCCCGACGATAATTCCATGCTCCGTAGACAATACAAGGAACGAAATAAATCAATAGAACTGGGAATAAAATAAATACAATAGGGAGGAGTCCAATTTGGCCGAGAAAAGAGCGAAGAGACATGTGGAGAAAAAGGGAGAGAACCGAAGGCAGACAGACAATTCAAGACTTAAGCCCAGCTGGCCCATGGTCTTTGGTGCCACCGCCCTACGTCCCCTCTTCCTTTGTCACTGCGGCCGTTGATGTTGGGTGTACACTGTCTCTGTCTACCTCTCATTTTATTTCTTTTCTTGCTTTGCGCAGTTTGTTTTTCTCATCTTTTACTTTTCCACGTTCCTTCGCCCCCTGTCTTCCCCTCTGATGCGTTCTAGAACAATATAGGAAAGGAAGAGATCAATGCTTGCAAATACATTTATTTTCTCTGCTTGTTTTCGCCTTCTCGATGTCCGTCTCTTTCTTGTCTATTCAAACGAGACCATCGAAAAATGAGACATACGTAAACATGAACGGCTTACGTGGTTTTCTTCCGTATTTTCCGCTTGGTAATACATGCTGCACGTCGGCCTTCCTTTTTCTCACCTGGATTCTTTTCACATGTAAGGTAGAACATTTTTTGCATCGGCATGAGCAAGAATCGGCGCGACTTTTTTTCATTTCCCATGCCGACACTTAGCAGATGAGAAGTCAGAGGTAAGAGATGAGCGAAATGACTGCGATGAAAGAGCTGCGGACCTACAGAAGAGGGATCGTCGGGGCGAGGTGTAGTTGGCCGACGGCGTCTTGCCAATGAGCCTGTGTAACCACGCAAGGAGAGAGAGAGCAAGGCACCGGACTGTTTGACGGCAGAGGTGCAAGTGGGGAGTGGATGAGTGCTCTCTTGTCGAAAGGGCGAGAGAAAATGGAAAAATAGAAAATAAAGTTGGCTGGTCATGGCCGGGACTGGAGGGTTCCGAGCTTTTTCTCGGTGAAGGCAGCTCCTTCCGCTCCTCCTCTCGCCCCCCATTCCAACAACATCCGTTCATAGCTATTGTTTGTCAACCAGTGCCGTTTCATGTGTGGTCCCCTGTTGGTATTCCCTTCTTGGTTGTGACGGCGGGTTGCTGTTGGCTAGCGTAACGGAGTCAACACTTAGAGCGTTCGTTAAATGTTAGTGGTTAGTGGTGCTAGTGGCCAGCTTGGTTCAGGGGCCTGGCCTTGCAAGTCCATTCGTCAAGATCGCCAGGGAGGACTAACGATGGTTTGCTCGGCAGTTCGTTTCTTCTTGTTTACTTAGAGTTGTCCATTTCCTATTTTTTCCGTTTTTTTTCTTTTTTTCTTTATTCATACGACCGTACGATTGTTATATCGGTTGCGTGAAAATGACCCGGCTATCGGGAGTTGCAATCCGGGCGAGAAGAGGAGAGAAGAAGGGAAACAACAAGTAGAGAAAGGAGAGATGGAGAGAGGTGAGCGGCCGGAGAGAGCCGCATCTCCATCGTGTGGGTGGGTATACGTGGATGTGAGGAAAGGCAAAAGAAGCGTGCAAGGAGTGGAAAAACAATTATGTGCAAGTCGACAGGCAGACGGAGATCGCTGCTCCCGGCCAACACACACTTCCTTCACAAATTACGCCAACGTTTTTGTCCTTCTTGTTGGCTTTCCACTCGCCTTGCTACTCCGTGCGATCTGGTGGCAAAAATCACCCAGCTTTCCTAGAACCCCCAGACCTCTTTCCTGCCTATCATCAGGTCGTCCAGTTGTACGCTGAGGCGGCTTTCGTGGGGGACTTGCATGTCTTCTTGGCCTTTTTAGTATTTTTATATCCATATTGTTTTTATTTCCCGTTTTCTCCTTTCATTTAAGAGCAACGTTTCTAATTTGTTCTACGCAGCTAGCCGCGAGAGGCTGTTGGCTCTTACTGGAAATTCCCCTTTTTGAACAAACAAAGGCCGTTGTGTTAGGACAGTCAACACACGTCAACGATGACATGTACATAAGCTTGGTACATCTAGAGCAGCATCTGCTTTTTTCATAAAAAGGAGAACAAGAAGACGATAGGAAGAAGAGAGGGCGTTCCATGTACTTGCCGGCCTGTGAGCAGAACAATTGATACCATGGAGATGAAGAGAGACAAGGGACGACCGGTTGACTGCCCTGCCATTCGATTACCCTTTCTTGCTTACAGAGGCTTTTAATAATTGCCGTTCCTTTCTCTATTATGGTGGTGTCTCTGACTTCTGTAAACTCACATAATAAATATTTAGAAATTCCGAGAAAGGAAAAGTAAAACATCCCGTCGCCACGTCCAGCTGCAGCTGAAGCCTTGCTGTTATTGTTGGAGATTGACCTAACTTGGCTGTCTTGTAGGGACATGTTCTCAATGCGTACAGAACCTTACGGTAGCTGCACAGCACGCGTATCGTCCCTATACGCCATGGCAGATGCTGTGTCCATACAGAAAGAGACCACAGACATGCATGAGTCCCTTCATCCCGGTGTGTTTGTTCCCTGTGAGTGTTTTCTGTTCCTTCTCCGGTTTGATATAGGTACAAACAGTGAAATCGTATCTTGTATCGTAGCTTTTTCAAAGAACAGTACTAGTCTTAATATCGATAACAATGGCAATGGCAAAAATTAGAAGAATAAGAAGACAGGAGGCAAGCACCGGAGACAGCCTCGAACCTGCTCCCCCCTCTGTCTCAATTTTTTTTTAAAGGGTCCTCTAGTATTTCTCCTCTCCCTCTCATCTTCATCATATTTTGATGACCGTGCAGCTCCATCTCCGCCTCTTACACATCTTTGATGTCTCAGTCGGCTGGACTTTGCACGACGCCAGAACGCCACCATTGGCAGAAAGAGACAAGAGAGGGAGAGTAGGAAAAGTAAGGAAAGCGAAGAAAGTCAAGGAAGGATACTGAAATCAGTAAAAATGATTGGGTCAATGGGTAGGGGACGTGGGTCCTCTTTCCACTTTCCACCCTCCCTCCTTCTTGTCCTTTACTCTCGATATTGTCTCTCACGTCCCCGTCTCTTCTTTGCCCTCTTTTCTTAAAATGATTTATTTAACAATTTATTTCCTCTTCTCTCCTCACTCGGTCAGAGTCCACTCCCTCTTCTCACTGTTGAGCCCATGTCTCTGGCCACGCAGCAGCCCTCCTGGCTCCCTCCCGTTGCCTCCCTGGCCTTCCACTCACCCCCCCTCTTTTCACTCCCTCCATATCCTCTCCCCAGGCGCTTTGTAACTGCCGGCCAGGTGCTTTACTGGTCTTGTTGTCCTTGCCCTCTCTCTCCTTTCCCTTAAGGACAGCCCATCCTACATCTTCCAGCTTCCAATACTCTGGCCTAAAGTTAGCCGTACCTGTGCGGCCCCCTAATTAGACCTCTTGGATAACCAGCATCTTTTTTCCTTGCACTCTTTGCTCGTGTCATTCGTCTTTACGTCTACCTCTGCAGGAGCTACCTCACTCCATCCTTCCCCTCCCTCTCCGCTTCCTCCTCTTCCTCTTCCTCATCCTCTACCACCCCCCCCCCCCCCTTGACCCGTGCTGAGCTCTCAGACTCTGAGGTCTGGACTCTGATGTGATTTATCCTCTCCACTTTCCCTCCACCACTCCCTCGCCCTCACTGTTTTTCACAGCTCTTCTCGCCTGCTTGCATTTCCCGAAAATAAAATAAAATAAATTTGAGGAAAGAGGGAAGGGGGAATGGCCAAGCCACGTCCATACTGCCTTCGTCGCTCAAGACCTCAGGTATATAGAGCCCCGGGTCATCATCTTTTCTTTTCCTCTCTCCTTTGGATTACCCTTACCACCTCCTCTTCTCATCCATCTTTCGACCACGTCCAGTTCGATCATTGAGGCTCGACTCTCGTATCTCATCGCCTTTTGCAACACCTCGTCACAACACGATACCCGGCAACCTTCTAAAGACATCTCGCAGCTCATAACGCAAGAAACTTCGACGGCTCCCACCTGTTCACCACTCGCCTTGCAGAAACGGCGACGCCGAAAAGATTCCCAATTGGGAAAGACCACTAAAACCACCAGCATAGCATTTTGCCATTTTGGGAAGGAACGAGTAAGTTGTCATGAACGGGAGGGAAGGAGCGCCGCTGGTGGTTTGTTGACGTCGGCCATCGTTCTTTCCTATTTTACGACATGCGCTCCTGGCTTCGCCACAATGCTTTGTCGTTTTTACCTACCTCCCCTTCCCTCATTCTCTCATCGCGTCATCTGTTCTTCTCGCACACTTCAACGTTGAGCACACCTCTCTCTCGTGGTCCCCCCCCCTCCGATTCCTCCTACCATCTCATCTGAGTTGTCACATTTCACATTTTACCCTCCACAAGGCCAAGACGTTGTCCAGATTCTAAACTGGGAGAGGGCTGCAACGTGGATCTTCAGCAAAGCACCCTGTCAGTCGCCCAAAGAAGACGAGCTTCACCATAGACCGACACACCGACACAGCACACACACACACACACGATCGAAGCCGCATTAGACACTCGCTGCTGCAGCCGTGGACAAGCAGGCGAGAGGCCCATTGAGAGGCCACCTTTCTTGAGCGCAAGCATTTCCAATCGACCAAGCAGCGTCAGGCTCCAAAAGCGACAATAAGGGTCAAAACAGCACGACAAAACAACGACACGTCGGAATCTTGATCGCTCCGAGCCTGTGGCCCGACATCGCGTCCTCCTTACAGGCCACAAACTTGCCTGCGTCCGGCCCTCTTTATGCATGTTCCACTGCTCCTGGCTATCCTTTTTCTTTCGTTTGTGCGCTTCTTGTGGTCGAGTCCAATTGGCGCCAGCTCTCTCCAACCATCCGAACCCCTGATCATACATCACACATCGCATCCTCTCTTTATTCTTTCTTTCCGAGAAGCCCGCTTTCCATTGATGCGACCATAGACAAAGTCGTCTTGTTTGCATACCCACAGACAGCAACAACAACAACAACAGTGCGTGTAGTTGGTGCTGCTGCTGGACGCGTTTTTTTTTCTTTTGTTGTTTTCAGCAGCGGGCCGGGTCCCATGCGGCCAGCTACTGTTGGTCAAACCGGAAGAAAACGAGAGAGGGAAAAAAACCACAACTGACGCAGAGTGAGTAGGGGTTTGAACAGGTCCGTTGCCAAACACACGAATACCACCTGGCGCCACAGAACTGTGCCCACATGTGCCCCTAGTGAGCCGCAGTGCGCAAGCGATAACAGTGAAGCAAATCAAGCAAGAGTCGTCTTTCGAGAAGCTCCAACGAAGACGGAAGCAAGCAAAAAGAAGAAAAGAAGGGAAAGAAAACGAAAGTAAAGACGAAAACGAGAGGAAAGTTCAGACCAATAAACGAACGAGCCCTCTGAACCTGTCAGACGTCAAGCAAGGGTGGCAGTTGAGAACAGGTGAGGACGAGACTTTCCCTCCTTTGGCTAAGCGCATGAGCGGCAAACCCAACCCGTGTGTGACAGGGGTCTTTTCTTGCTGCTGACAGAAAGTGCTGTTGTGAGTCGACCAGACCCGGGCAGTCTAGGCTCCTCTTCACCCCCAAAGCGGAAGCCAGAGCGGCCGCGGCAAACGACATACGAGCATTCACGGCACTCCGAACAGGGAAGGGGCACGCTGTACAAAGCAAGGACGCGGCTGACAGCCCGTCTACACAATTCACTACGCCACCGGACAGCCGCCCATCTCTTGTCCGTAATTTTTTTCGCTCATCGGATTTTTTTCAATATTTTTCGATATTTATTTTTCTTCCGAAGCTATCATCTCGGCGAGCAAGTCCGTTCGTCGGCTGCTTTTATCTTGCCGTATCACCGTCTGATACGACCGCGCGGGACCTTGCAAACGCCCTAACGAAACAACAACCTCAGACGTGCCTTACGGAGCGGGGCGTCCAAAGCAGATCCAGAGGCACAGGACGGCCCACAACTTACCCGTCTGACCCATAAGCCTCTTCCCACACAACTCCAGACAAACAAGTTCAAGCTCCAGCTGGTGGTCCAACCAGGCAGCCACCGCAACCGACAACTGGCCGACTGACTGACTGACAGGCACGCCAACACGCAGCGACCCCTCCGCCCCTCCTCCACCAAAACCCAAACAGACACCCAAAGCCGAGCTAGCTACACGCAGTAGATAGCACGAAAAACTGTTATGAATCAACAACTCCCAAAGGTACGAGTTAGTTCCCCGCTACACAAAGCCCAAGTCCACAACCGTTGTGCCACCGTCCTCTCCGCCCATTTTTTCAGCCTTCTTACACAGAGCACCACCACCTATCTCATCGTGATTTTTTTTTCCTTTTTCAATCTCACTCGTCCCTGTTACTTTCCTTTCTTTTCTTGTCATCCCTCCCCACGAGCAGCTCCAAACCTCAAGCCGCCCGCCCACTCACTTTCCTTTTCTTTCCTTTTCTTTCCTTTCTTCCTCGGCCCTGTCCGCCCACCGGCTCGCTCTTAGCTCTTGCCAGTCGCCTTTTTCAACTCGCGTGTTGTCTGGGCGCTTGTCAACTGGAGTTTCGCAACTGCTCCTCCCAGAACGTACCACGCCTCAGGCCGCATACAAAAATCCAAGACACGAAGCATCCGCACAAGTACACGCGCGTTACGAACAAGCACGAAGCAAAAGCCGTGTTTTTGTGGCACGTCATCCGCAGCTTTTCCTCCAAGCAAACAAACAAGCGCGACCGACCAATGCTCTCCTTCCATGTCTGTTAAGAAGGGGGTCGACCGCGGACGACCCTGTCGAGCCATGGACTGTGGCAAGAAAGAACATTGTTGAGTTTGACAGGTGAGTTGCATGTCTTCGTCCAAATTCTCACTCAGCCTTGACCCCAAAGCCTTGACCCTAAATCATCTATCGTCTTGTTTCATTTGGTTTCTCTTGTCTTTTTGCGTCTGTGATATGTTTGAAAACTCTCGTTTTTAGCCTTCACAATCGTCCATGCGAGCACATAATTCTTTCTTTGATTTCACACTTGAATCCCCATTTCTCCCATGCCCGGCGTCTCCTTGGTCTTTCCATCTTCAGCCTCATTTGTATTCAAGTTTCCCCGCCTAGTGGCCAGTCATTGAGACTGAGTGTGGGTGTGGAATTGAGACAGCCTTGCTCGATGCGAAGCTCAGAGGACTCGCGCAAAGAGGGGGCGTGTCACCTTGCGCCGGTTGCGGCTATAGCCCGCACGCGCATGAGAGGCTCCCTTTTCCAGCGCTTCCCTCCTTCCATCCAAAACAGCCAGCTCAGGCAGTCCTCTCCACGCGCACAGTCTACCGTTCCTGAATATCCTTCACTTCTTGTCCTTTCCTTTTCTTCGTTTCCTCTACCCCCCTCCTCAACGCCCAATTTTCTCCATCCACACCCTTCCAGCACCCAATCTTGCCCTAGGACCTGTCGCCAATGACCAGTCGTCGGGACAGGGTATGCACGGCCAATGCTGGGCTACACGAGTACTGCCTCTGCGCATGCGCGGGTCTGTACGACGTGACAAACGTACGCCCACCTGCTACTCCTGCAGCAGCACGAATACTAGGCGCAGGGCTTCACACCCTCCCATTGTTCTGCCACCTGTCTATCCTGCATAGGGAGCACTCGAAGTCGTACTCATGCAGAAACTTGTGCTTCTCCTGTGCCTGTTGGTAGCTCTTTGTACCTCTTGCCAAACGATACGAACAGGTCAGGGCTGGCCCGGCTTGGTCGCCTCTGGTGTGGTTTCGGATGGCGCCTCCCAAGACCACAAATTACAGCGGCAGCAGTGTTTACAGCCGGGGTTTTCTGTCTCTTTTCTCGCCTTTTCACTTTCCCCCCTTGCATTTTCTTTTGTCCTCTTGTTCTTATTCGCTACGCACCCCGTTTCCCTTCACTATTGCTTCGCTGGCTCCCGAGTCGGGTAGTGTTACCTTCAAGTCTCTATCCACGATGTACACTCCCCTTCCCCTTTCCGCACCTTCACTGTTCCATACTGCGTGTGCTGTCTCGCAGGCCACCTCAGCACCCTCCTCCGCGTATTCCCCTGTCGAGTTCTATTCATTATAAGAATAGGCCTCCCACAAAGCTTTCTGTCTTCTAAATTGAATTGCAACTAACAATACCTTTGTGTGCTCCTAGGTTTCGTTGCGCCCTCCCTCGCCTCTGACACTGCTGGCACCTACTTTCTTCTACGGAGCATCGTCACATTCCCGCAACTTAAGCTTGGAGCTTGGCCCCGGAACTTAATCAATCCTGCCATCGTCAACCCCACAAGACAACCGACAGCCGCGAATACATAGCCTCGCACCTAATTCTTCTAGGCCCTTCCATCTGCAGAAAATTGTCTTTCATTACACTCTTACGTTTTGCGTCATTCTTTTCTGCCCCTCAATCAACGCCCCTTGACATATTTTTTCTCCACACTCAATTCTCCATGGACCTTTCATTTTTGTGGATTTCCCTATGATATATTGAGCTTTCAGAAAGGCCCGCTACAAGAGCACATCTAACAAATCGACAATACAGCAGGACTTCGATCAGTCGTCGCCCTCTTGTCCTGGGCTGGACTACCTCGAGATACCAGCCCAGGCTGATATCCGGTAAGTCAACTTTCTGTGTACCTGATTTTTGGCCCCCAACTCACTGCCGCCTGCACACCTACTTTCACCGACTAGCGCTTTTTGTCTATCGACCTTCTTTGCCCTGTTGCTACTGTTGAAGAGTTGTGTTTTTTCAAGTCCGATCGCGTTGGGCTCCATCATCCGCTTATTCTCCGAACACTGTCTCACTTGTTTTACACATCCATATGCTCTCGACCTTCCATTGCCGTATCCCAGCACCTACCCCTGAACTTTTCCCTTTATTCCTGTTGGAGCTTCATGTCATGCACCTGTCATTTTTTCTCCTGTGTTCTAGAAGGAAGCACAGCAAGGGTATGCGAGTGGTCGGACAAGAAAAAGGCAAGAAAGAAGGAAACACGCACCGAATGAAAGGCATAGCCCTTCGCCTACCCCCTTTGAAAGCAACCCTACCTGCTATCCTGCTCTGTTATATTTCCTTTTTGCTTCTTCTTTCCCATATTTTTTGTTTTCGTTCTCACCTCTTATTTCTTGGTCTTTCACTTCCCTTGCCCGTTCCACTTCTCCGTTTCCTTACCCCCTAAGAAAGCTCCTGTGCGTCGCAACGGTGGCTGCATGTTCTACCAGTACTGCCTGCGTTTGCCCCTGTGGACTGTGCATCTGCCCGTCTCATGCCGTGCACCCACAGTCTGTGTGAGGAGCTGTTCTTTTGAATGCATTACCTCCACCGGTTGTGTATCACTGCGCCCGTTGTCTGTCTTACAAAGAACTCGGTCGCACTCTCGGAGTCGTTGTGTGCCGTAGACAACAAGGCACAGCGTTAGCGACGCTTACGACGACCTCCTCGTCTCTCTTTTATCTCTTATTTTCTTTCACTCCCCTTCTTAGTTCTATCGACTGTTTTTGTATGACAAAAGTCATTCATTCTCACTTCTTGCTGACCAGTCATCAACCCTCTAGATACAGCCAAGAGTCCAACACTTCCCCGTTGAACCTCGAAAGCTCGACGCAGTCGACGGGAGTCATAAATTTATATCCCCCCAGCCAGCCGTCGGTTTTCAACCAGGCCACCACGTACCAGCCCGACAGCAACGGCTCATTTTTCCCATCGTCTGCTTCGTCGCATATCTTTTCAAATCTGGACGTTCGCCCAAGACTCGGCACAACGTGGGTTCATCCTTCCGTCCCCTCTGCTATCCCCTGTCTTTGTTCCTCTACATCCTGGTCACATTCCCACTGTTGTCCAATTCGAGATCAAAATATAGCACACCTCCGCGTTACGGAGGCGTCTTCGTTGTGACTCGGGGGACCAACGGGACCAACATGCTAACACCATGTTATACCAGAAGCAGCACCTCGTCGTCTGGTTTGGGACATGCCCACCGAGCACAGTTGCCACATCCGACTGCTCAGATCACCACGCGGGACTTGTACTCGACTGCGACACCATCCTTTCGACGAGCTACAGACCATCCCACTCGGTCACCCTCGTTCCCGGGAACCCACCGTCACCACCCCCTCTCACCGACGCCTAGCCCCAATCAGACCTACACAGCACCATACAAGATGGACTCTAGCTCGTTTGGGGGGAAGCCCCAGATCCCGCCGCTGATGGAAACAACAACATTCGGCACCCTCCAGTACGTGGACGGGCCCGGTGCTGGCCAGTCTGTCAAATTGGAGATCAACGGGACCATTGACAAGGGCTTCTTCCTGGCCGACAAAGAGTGGACATGCTACCGGCGGAACTACTTCTCGTGCATATGTTCATTTGCCATCTCGCCGCATTACCCGGCGTCAAACATGTCTTTTCTTCAAACGAACGGCACAAGAAATAACGTCCACGGTTTTTCCATGAGCATTTCAGCCGCTGTATCAGACGATGACAACCACGTCATTGAGCTAGTCCAACACACCCCAAAGAGAGACAAAGGCCCCACCGCGCGCCCCGAAAAGGTGCACCTCATCGCCAAACCGCCCCAGCCGTCGCACCATAACATGGGCATGTACAGTACAGACGGTGGCATGTCCGTGGGAAGCCGATACGATCACAGTTACGGGCCACCACAGGCCGGCCACCCAACGGAACACACGTTTGAGCGAATCCAGTTCAAGCAAGCGACGGCAAACAATGGAAAGCGCCGCGCAGCTCAGCAGTACTACCACCTTCTCGTCGAGCTCTGGGCGGAGGTGGGCGCACCGGGCACCAGCGACTGGCACAGCGTCAAGGTCGCGCACCGCAGGTCAGCTAAGATGATTGTCCGCGGGCGCTCACCGGGCCACTACCAACCTGAACGGCGTGGTAGCACAAGCAGCGGTCCTGGTGGCTCTGCCGGCAGCCTTGGTTATGGGGGCTCACAGGTGATGGGGTCCGACTTTGGCTCTGCCGGGTCGGCTCTTCTCCCCGCAGCCTATGGCAGTTCCTACGATCCACGGTCCGGCCACTACGGCGGTGCATCACGTCACCATCAACAACACCCCCAACATGATGTGGACATTGACCACCCGGTCATGACAACCGACGAAGTGAAAAGCATCGCCGAGCCGAAGGAATACCAATACTTCCCCACGCCCATCTGCGACAGTACGCACGATCCGCGCCACCCAGTGGAGCTGTTCTCGCACTCGCACCAGCGCGGCGACCACGACACGGCCCTTCCACACATGAGCACCAGCGCGATTGAGGCAGCGAGGGCGAAGAATGACGGGTCCCACCATGGACATAACACATTCTACCCGGGCGACAACTTTTACCCAAATCGCTGTGGCCGCTACGAAGGCAAATCGAGCTCCAGCGGCTATTACCCGTCTCTCGCTGCACCGACATCCAATGTCACCATGTCGTGATTGTTTTCGCGAACATTTCTGATCTTTTTCTTTGGCTTTGGATTTATTGTCAGCGCTATCCTATTTTTTATAATGTTTCTTACGACTTATTTGGATGATATTTGTGACGAACGAACTAGAGACAGAAGCGAGGAGGAAAAGGGCATGAAAATGCGTCTTTGTTGTGAGGAAGAAAGCGAGAAAGCCAACTACATGGACGCACGACATTGCAGTCTGAACGCCCCACTGCTGCATCACCTTGTCGCACCAAGGACATCACGCTCACATCAAATTGCGATGCATTGGTCGGGGAGCACAACGGCCAGCTAAAAAAGGGGGACGGCTTTCCTTTCAAAGGGCTAACTTTAGATGGATGATACAAGGAGGAAACAATCTGTGAGAACCAAAAAAGTGTTTGACATGATTTGGAGAAAGAGAAGGGAAGCGGGGCGCAGGGAAAAATCCGGTTTAAAGGCACTCGGGACACATTGGCATTGTAAGAATCTGAATACCCGCGCACTCGTTTTTTTGGTCTTTGTTTTGGTTTTCCCTCCACCTTTGTCGAGTTTGGTTGTGATTTTGATTTACACATACAATTTTGTTCTTTTGCTTTTTCAGTCTGATTATGACATCTATAAAAGTACGACATAAGTGGCCCTGTCCTAGTTTGCTCCCCCCTCCCCCTCCCTGTTCCCTCTTCCCTCACATGGCAATCAATGGCAAGGTACGGCGAATTACAGCCTGCGCGTGTTTTTTCACCCCCTTGCATTCCCCTACTCAGCCTTGCCACCCTTGACTATTCCGCGTGAGCAAATAGCAGGGGCAATGACAGCTTCTCAAGGGCCACTTCTGCCTCATCACACCGCAACTTGCTTCTCTCCTGCTGCCTTGACGGTTTGCTTGTCACTGCTCGCGAAAGAGACCTTGTCGTGACAATGCATGGGGAGGTTTGGTGGAGAAAAGGCTTGTCCCGTGCTGTTTGAAAGTCGTTGGGTAAAAGTGCCTCTCGTGTTTTTTCGGTTTGTTTTTCGTGCATCTTTTTCACTGTTACTTTAGGGTGTGTTTTGTTCAAAATGCACTTATTGTGTCCCTTTCTATCATTTTCTGTCATTTTCTGTCATTTTCTGTCATTTTTTTCTCGCGTGTGATGCACTTGTACCCATTACACTCCTCCTTGGAACAAAAAAGAAGAGGCTGAAAGCAAGCACACCAGAAAGTAAGGTGTCCGACGCGCCCAAAAGGACTATTGAAAACGTGCAGGGAAAAAAAACCATTTGCAAAGCTCATATCTACGCAAAAACGAGAGAAACCCAGCGTCAAAAAAGAAGGTTTTAAAAGAATACAAAAATTTAAGGTCCTACCCGGAATCGAACCGGGGCTACTGGAAAGTGTTCTGTAAGGAAAGATCAGAATCCAATGTCCTAACCGCTAGACTATAGGACCCGTTGTCCGGGCTTTGTCCCTTTTTGTTGTGTTGCCGGCGTCGCAAACAGGCTTACGAAGGACAAGCACGATTAGCAACGCGACCATCGCCAATTTCGCAGTCACGGGGGAAAACAACCCCATCTGCTTCCCTCTGTGCTTTTTGAATAATGATAAAAAATAAAATAAAAATAAAAATAAAAATAAAAATAACCTGAGTTGCCTTTGCTTTCTTCAATACATCAACCGGTCAGTCTGACAAACGTGGAAACGTCGTTTGGTGCGAGCTACAGTTGTCGACCAGAGAATGAGAAAGAGAATTGGGAACAGACTTGCATAGATGCAGGTCTGATCCTTCAAACTGCACGTATGTCTGCATGTCCTTGTATTTTATCGCCTTTTATTGATGTCCATCTTCGCCACCTTTTCTTCCATTTTCTAGTATTCTGAAATTCCTATTCAAATTTGAATTTATTCAATATTTGTTTTTCTTTAGAACATCGAGCAAGTCATTTTATTTATTTGTTTTTCAAAAAAAAAAAATAAGACGACCGCTCAGAATGCATTTTTAAATATATTTCTTTCAACAAACGTCCTCCCTTACATTTATTACGGCGGAACATCTTCACAATATCTACCTGAATGCTCGTCTTACATCCTGTCACTCAAATGACAAGAAATCAAGTGCAATAACTGCAATGAAAAATGACACTGACTCGACACGCGTCACACACGGCATGTCCCTTCTCACCACATCGAATCGTCACAGCAGTCATACCGTGGAAACCTCAACAGCATCGTAACCTTTAAAACGCGAAAATAGGAACAATGCGTGAATGTACGAGTGCATGATATGACACAGAAAACTGGAAATATAGCAGGGCAAAGCAAATTGTGTCCATTTTCAAAGCCGTTCCCCTCCGGCGGCCGTACCCATAAACAAGCGTACATCTCGTCATAAAAACAAGGAGAATAAAAAAGCAATATGCGAAAAAGAAGACAACACAACATAATAGAAAGAAAAACCCGCAAAACTAGTAGAAGAAAAGAAAAAAAAATTGCACCGTCTAGTCAAAATCCATCGCAAACTCGTCGTCCTCATCCTTGGCATCATCCTCGTCGTCGTCATCGACGTACACCGGCTTCTTCTTGGTGGTCGTGGCTGCCCGTGCCGAACGTTTGGGGGGAGGCTTTGCGGCCGCCTTGGCAGCCGGTTTCGCAGCCGTCGACGCCTTGGTGACCTTGGTTGCCGGCTTGCGCTGCACGATGGCCTCCTCCATGTCGTCCATGCTGTCGTCGCTGTCAAACAGCGCCGCTCTCGCCTGCGCCTTCTTGGTGGCATAGGCCTTGGCCGCAGGGGACAGCTGGGTGGATGCCACTGCACTCTTGCTCTTGGGCTCCTCCTTGACCTTGGGCTTGGCACCACCGGGGCGGCCGCGGCCCTTCTTGGCGAGCGTCGAGCCGACGCTGAGCGAGGTAGAGCCGATGGCCGACTTGTTCCCGGCCGGCCGCACTTCGTCATCGTCGTCGTCGTTTTCCGAGAGCATGTCGTCGTCGCCCTTGGTGGACTTGCGCGGCGACGACAGAGCGAGGGCCTCGTAGTTGGTGTCGTCATGGCTGTCAAAGTCAAACGACTTTGTTGACGGCTTGGCGCGGACGACCTTGGGTAGCGAAGCACCGCTGCCACTGCTGTCGCCCTGGCTCGTCTCCGGCCGCGACATGGCAAACAGACTCAGCCGACCATTAGCCGACGAGCTAGACGCCTTTGCCTCCGAGCCGCCAATGCCCTTCACCATGGCACCGACATCGCCAAGCATCTCGTCGTCATCGTCCTCCTCGTCCAGGTCTGACTCGGAGTCAAGCGTCCACGTCTTGGCCTTTGTCGCTGCGGCACGCTTGGTGCGGCCACCCGCAACCGCGCTCGCAATGGTCGGGACTACCTCGTCCATTTCGTCGTCGTCGCTCAGGTCGACGACCCGGTCAGCAGCGGCGATGGCGGGCGCCGCCGCAGCCTTGGCCTTCTTCGGCTTGGCCAACGCAGCAAAGTCATCGTCGGAGAAGTCGTCCTCAGCGCCATCACCACCCAGCTTCTGATTGGCGGGCTTGGCCTTGGGTTTCGCCGAGAACATCTCTGCAAACCGCTGTGACGTTTTCTCCACCGGCTTGGGCGCAGCGAGGGCCTTCATGGCGGCCGACACCTTGGGCGCACGCGCAGGCTTCTTCTCAGTGTAGTCGTCCTCGTCCTTGACCTTGCGGCCACGGCCACCAGCACCGATCTTCTTGGAGGCACGACGGCCCATGCGGCGGATGGTGGTCTGGACGTCAGCGTCGAGCTTCAGCTGGTTCTCCCACTCCTTGGAAAACTCGTCGAGGTCAGCACACCACAGGTCCTTCTCGCTCTTCGAGTTGAGATCGTCGTACTGCTCCTTCTTGGCATCGATCTGCTTCTTGAGCCGGTCAAGGCGCTCTTGGGTGAACGACCAGATGGCCATCGAGAGCAGGTAGTCAAAATCACGAGCCGATCCGCCATCATCATCGTCTTCCTCCTCAACGTTGTCGTCATCGTCCTTGGACTTTGCAGCCTTCGCGTCGCCGTTGTCCTTGGGGAAGGCCTCATACTTGCGATCCCGCAGCTCCTGCACAACAACGGCCTTCTTCTTCTTCGATACAACGAGCTTGCCCTCCATGATCTCCGAGATGAAGCGGTATTGGTTCCGGATTTTCCTATACTCCGTGTGATACACACCAAGCCAATGCTCCTTGCGCTGGGTGTAAATACCAAGGCGATAGTTGTAGTACTCCTCCAAAATGTCCTCGACCTTTTCGTATCTGCGAATCTTGCCGTTGGTATCAAAGGCGACCAGGTTCGTCGTGCCGATCGTCTTGGAGAGCTTGAAGCGCTCAATGAGGCCCTCGTCGAGAGCACTCTTCATGTGCTTCTCGTCCATCTGGATGACAAAGTGAACGTTCTGGTGGTCGTTGAACTCCTTGTAGTCCTTGATCCAGGAAGGCGACTTCTCGGCGCGGATGACCTCCTCCAGCTTGGCCTTGAAGTCGTCGGTCCAGACACGCACCGGAAGCTCAGTCACGATAACCTCGTTGAGATGCTTGTCGTCCTGGAAGGCAATACCGTTGAAGCGGAACTTGCCAGGTTGAGTCGCCTCCTGCTCGGGCGTGCCCTTCCAGCCACGGAACCATGGAACCATGGTCTCAAAAGGCATCTCCTCGCCATCCACATTGTCAACGCGGCCCATGCGGCGCCGCAGGTTGTTGACAATGTCCACGGGGTTGTAGTTGGGGATCTGCGTGCTCCAACCGGTGCCGATACCGTCGGCACCGTTGACGAGAACCATGGGTACAACAGGCGCGTAGTTCTTCGGCTCAATGACGCTACCCTCGTCCACATTGTTCTCCAGCACAGGCTCATCCAACGGGTTGAAGACACGGCGGGCGAAAGGAGAGAGGCGCGTGAAAATGTAACGAGCGCTGGCAGCATCGGAACCACCAGAAAGACGAGAACCGAAGTTACCACTAGGCTCGAGACAGTTGATGTTGTTGGACCCGACAAAAGTCTGCGCCAGGCCGACAATCGTCTGGTGCAGCGACTGATCACCGTGGTGGTACGAGGCCAGTTTGGAAACGGTACCAGCAAGCTCAAACACCTTCTGGTCCTTGACGTAATTTTTCTTGAAACAGGTGTAGATGACCTTGCGCTGACCGGGCTTGAAACCGTCAAGAACGGACGGGATGGACCGCATGTTGTCAGCCATGCTGAAGAGAATCAGCTCCTTGTTGACAAAGTCAGAGTACGTGATGCTCTTAGTGGACTGGTCCAAGAACGTGCCAGGCACAAAGTTGCCTAGCCACTCCTTCCGCGCATCGGCCTTCTTCTTGGAGAAAGCGAGATCGAACAGCTGTGCCTCGTCGTTCTGCATCACCTGGAAGTCCTTCAGATGGGCGTCGAGGTTGGTAAAGTACACCTGGGCATCCTCGTTGGAACTGGAACCCAGACCCTTGAGGTACTTGTGCTCCCACCGCTTGACCTCGGCCTGGTGAGACTCCTTCCACTCGTCGTACTCTGGAATGGTGTAGAAGGCCTTGGTCTTGGTGGGCTTCTTGGGGTTGGGGCCCTGCCAGATCTTGACGACGGGCGTGATGAACTCCTGGAAGAAGTCCGGGATCAAAAGCAAGGATGGGAACTGAACTTGCAAGAAGTTGATGAGGAGACCCTTGATATGACTACCGTCGTGATCCTGATCGGCCATGATCATGAGATGGCCATAACGGAGACCTTTCGTGTCGGTGTACACCTGCTTGTGCTTCAAGCCAAGGAACTGCTTGATGTTTTGGATTTCCTTGTTCTTGGTAATCTGGTCGATCGACGCATCGCGCACGTTGAGCAGCTTACCGCGAAGCGGGAATACGCCAATGCGGTCCGGGTCGAGAACGGCACGGCCGGCAACAGCCAAACCACGGGCAGAGTCACCCTCTGTGAGAATGAGCGTACACTCGTGGCCGTGCTTTGTACCTGCCAAATTGGCGTCAACAAGTTTGTCGTTACTTATACGAGAACGCTTGGTGCCGTCGCTCTTGGCCATCATCTTGTCGGCCTTCCGCTCGGCGAAGTGGATAATGTTGTTGATGGCGTCCGTAGAGCGGATCTTCTTGATGAAAGCGTCGGAGAGGACACACCTGCTACCGAAAGCGCTGACCTTGGTCGTCATCTGCTCCTTCGTCTGCGATGTGAAGGCCGGGTTGTCAATGAAGCAGTTGACAAAGATGAAGATGTGGTTGCGAATGTGGTTCAACTTCAGAGAATGGCCCTTCTTTCTCTTGTTGAGGTCTGTCAGCAGGGCATTGCAGATCTGGTCAGCAATGTAGTTGACGTGTGTGCCGCCGGTCATCGTAGCAATCGAGTTGACAAATGACACCTGCTGGAAGGAGCCGTCGGACACGGTGAAGCCGATTTGCCAACGCTTGTGCAGCTTAGTGTCCTCGAACTGGACGGTAGCGGTCGGAGGCAGCTCCTCGCCAGTCACTTCCTCGTCACGCTCTTTGGCAATGGCCTTGGCGTACAGATCGCAGTACTTCTTGAAGCCGACCTTGAGGTGCTCGCCGTTAAGGTACACCTTGACGCCGTCAACGACACCAGCCATATCGTAGACACGGCGGTAGATGAGAGCCTCGAGATCGTCGTCGATGCCGTTGGGCATGTTGAAGCGCTTGTAGTCGGGCGTGAAGGTCACGCGCACAAAGTCGGCCGTCTTGTTCGACGTGATCTTGGCCTTGTCCATGACGGACATGTTGTTGTGCCATGACTGCTTGTAGCGCTTGCCGTTGGTCGAATCCTGACACTCGATTGTAAAGTCGGTGGAGAAGACGTTGCACAGCTTTGCACCGTAACCGTTTCTGCCACCAACCGTTTTCTTCTCGTTGTCGTCGTAGTTCGAACCCGTCAAGAGGTGGCCGAACAGCAGCTCCGGAATGTACACCTTCTCTTTCTGTAGAAAGGGGACAGGGAGTATCAGCAATCGGAGTTTCATTCATGTTCATCTGCTCATCGTCCACGCCTCTTGTAGGCAACGTACCTGGTGCATCTCAACAGCAATACCCTTGCCGTTGTTCTCGATACTGATCTCGCCCGACTCACGGTCAACGGTCACCTTGAGCATAGTCATGCCTCCATTGCGCTGCTTATTGTCGGCAGCGTTGACGAGAATCTCGTCAAAAATCTTGTACAGACCGGGAACGAAGGACACGTTGCGCTTCTCCATCTGGCTTGTCGCTTTGTTGTACACCCACGTGGCCTGCTCGAGGTGCTCGACCGAGCCGATGTATGTGTCGGGACGCTTGATGATGTGTTCAAGCTGTGTGAGTTTCTGGTACATCTCCGAAGCAGTCTTGCTGGACTTGGACTGGGATGCTGTGGGCGCGTCGTCGGCGCCATCGAAATGGCCAAAGCTGTCATTGGCGATCTCGGCGAGCGGCTTGCCTGCCGACTTGGCCTTCTTTGCTGGCGGTTTCTTCTGCTTGCTGGCACTGGGCGGGGTCTGCGATAGGTTGCCGACGACGCTGCCGCTGCCAATGTCATCGTCGCTGGCATTGTCCTCATCGTCGCTCGTGGGCTTGGCCCGCTTCTTGGACGCGGCCGGCTTCCCTGCCAGCTTTGCCAACGCGGCCTTTGTGGGTTTCTTCGGTGGTGCCTTTGTCGCAGCGGCCTTCTTTACGGGGGCCTTTGCCTTCTGTCAAGTGAGAGCCATATCGTTAGCATATTGTTTCCAGGCGCAAGCCCGTCGTGAACAAAGGGATCGGTCGACTTACCGGCGCCGGCGAGTAGCCGTCGGAGTCGTTGTCCACGTCGAACGCGGGGTCGCTCATATCGTCTTCGAAATCCATCTTGGCAGACAAGAGAGGTGCAGTCTGTCGGGGGAAGGTGAACGGATGCGCCCGGGGAGCGCGGTTGGGTATCGAGGGCCGAATGCGAGATTCGGACGTCGGGGCTCGCGGCACAAAGAGGGGCAGAGGCCACGGGGAGTGCCGAGACAGATGATCAAGGCGAGAAAGCGAATTAAAAAAGGCACTCAAGGATCCAGTCCTTTGAACCTGGCGGGCCGGTGATGTCGAGAGTGTCGTGGGTGTCGAGAGTGTCGAGAGTGTCGAGGGCTGTCGTGAGAATCGTCGCCGTTGAAGAATTGGGACGACTGGAAATGAATGGCCGGGGAAGGCAAAAAAGAGGGGCTTACAGAAAGCAAGTGCGGGCCTCGGAGTTGCTGTCTTGTTTTTGTTTTGATATTCCAATTTGGGAAGGCACGGTGGTAATGTAAACAAAGTTGGGAAGCCCCTGGTCGCCATGCTATTTTTCTGGCTTCCCCTGGCAAGCCGCAAAAGTCCCGTTGGGGCCATTTTTCGCGAGGCGTTTCGTCCCCAGACGCGTCGCCGACACGACTTAGTCATCATCGGAGTTTAGCGCAAAACATTCAGAGCCGATCACGTGCACCTTGTTGCTGTTTACTGTGTTGTGCTGATTCCCCTGAATGTCTCTCCGCCGCAACGACCGCCAGAACTGCACCAAAGCAACAACAAACGACATACCTCATGACGACGGCTGTCGACGAGAGGTGGGAGGGGGTGAGGGGGGCAAAAAAAAGACACCGCCCTGGCACGGCTACACAAAAGGATAGCCTGTCTCCTCGCACAGCATGAACACAAACACAATCGCGACCACAAACACAAGCATCTTCTGATCCGGATGGCTCCCCACCTTTTTCGAGCACGACGAAACGAGGAGGGGGAGGACGGCGAGGGTAGGCAAAAAACGGGCTGAATGCGATGGACTGCCGTTTGCAAGGCAGAACCGCGTCTTGCCGAACTTGCAGTCGACAATTATGTCCTTTGATGATGAGACATCACCAGAGAGGTGCGAGAGTGACCGCGCTCAGCTCGAAGAGATGAGAGGAGGGCATTCACCTGTGTCATGACTTGTCCGAGCCTGAGGCTGCTCCGTAGGCGAGAGCGGCGACGCCGGTGCCGGCCCCTCTCATCTGCCCCTCTCTCATGTCATTTTTTTTGAAAGATGAGAAGGGCAGATATCGCTTTTCTCGTGATCCGTCTCTTCGCCTGCCTGCCGTTTGCCCGCTTGATCCCCGTCATATTTTTCGTCCCTACTCACACGTTTTCCCGCCAAACTCACGAAGCACACAATTGCATAGACGTTGCGCTTGCGTTTCTTGTGGCCCCTAGTTATTCGCTTATCGGGTGTGGTACAGACAGCTCTACCCGCCTACATTGCCACATCATCCCGCATTCGGAGGCACGACAGCTGCCCCAGGCTCTGTTTACCAGTCGTCTTGTGCACTGCATGCCACTGCGGTTGATGTCACAGTGTGTATAGCTAGCAAAGAACAAAAGGCTGTAGGCTGCAAGGGGGGGGGGGGGGGGGGGGGGGGGGGGGGGGGGGGGGGGGGGGGGGGGGGGGGGGGGGGGGGGGGGGGGGGGGGGG
>WOUA01000112.1:0-46827 GCA_021397985.1 Sporothrix dimorphospora
GAATATCGTTAAAGGGGGGTGTGGCGCTCATACCCCTGCTAGCGGCTGTGCAAGACTTTTGAAATGGACCTCCGTATAAAGAGCGGGAAAAGAGAAGGAGCAAACTTGGATTCAGGAGCCAGGCATGCAATGTACTGGGACAAAGACAGGCAACAAGGCAAGAGCGATTGACGGACGGCTTGCCCGGCCGCTATAATCTATCACTGAGGCAGCAAGACTCCGGCATAAAGCAGAGCGGCACTGTGTTCGGGGCGAACTGAATGGCGACAGCCGCTGGTTCAAGGGCGTTCTAGAGTCTCTAGACCCAAGCAAAAGGCAACGGTGCGCCGTACTATGGGCGCCGTCTTTTGGGGGCAAAGGAAAATTAACTCGCCCCGGTCGATGGCTGCTGGACGGGCTGCTGGTGTCTGTTAGTCCTGGCAAATTGCAGACCGCCGCAGGCAGAAGACGACGGAGACGCAAAAAAAGTAAGATGAAAAGAGGCAGAAAAAAAAAAAAAAAAAAAAAAGAGAGAAGTCTCCACTGGAATGCCGACTTTCTATTCGTCAGTGGGCGCAAAGTGGCTCCTTCTATCTGTCCTCGTCTACTTGTCTCCTTGTCTCCTCGTCTCCTCATCTCCTTCCCGGGTTTGCTCTGGCCGTTTCTCACAACGGGCAGCCATGCGAACAAGGGCAGAAAAAGGAGGGAAGCGAGGCAAAGCAAATCTGCCACTGGCCCCAACCTTGAAATCCACTTGCAGTCTTACAAGCCCGTAATAAAAGGAAAACGGATAAGACCAGAGCCGCCAAGCCATGCTCATCATTGCGCTGCTTGTCTGTTTTTGGTGTTTTGCAACACTCAGGATTATCACACGCCTACGAAGTCCGACGTAATTAGTCGAAATAACGCGGCAGGTCGCGCTTTCCTTGAACGAAAACGGAGCACCGCACCCAACGGTTCGTAAGTTCGCGTTTGCGACGCGGCCAGAAACATGGATTTCGTCACCTCCACACAGCAGGAGCAGGGCGGCCGAGGAAGTATGCGAGGCATGACCCTCCATCTTCCCCTTCTCCCCCCCTCTGCTCTTTCCTCATTCGTACACAGTATTGCACCCCTGTTGCGCTTGCCTCTCCCTGGTCAACAGAGATGCTCCCATCCCCTGGTCACTCCTGCTTCTTTGTTGGCCGCACCAATCTCTCCTGGTGAAACACGGAACTTGTTCGTGAAGGAGTAAAGCACGGGGCACAGAGTGCTCCTCTCTCTGTCGTTTGCCTCGTTTCTTTTATTTCTGACTCTCTTGTTTAATTTGCCCTGTCACAGCGACCAGACTACCCACGCCGTGGCTGATACAAACACATTCACAGAGATTCCGTGTGGACACAGAGTCAGTGAGATACGATATGATACGATATGATGCACGAAATGCGAGTAGCACGCTGGCCAGTCCTCGTCGTCGCACTGAACTGCCACACCAAATCGACAGCACAAACAATACAAGGCGACAGAGGGAGAGGGAGGGACAGAGAGGGAGAGGAAGAGGCTGCCCAAATATCGATATCACGCACCCCCAGACGCCCTGATTACATCAATGTTCCCCCACGACGGAATACTCCGTACAACATACATATGGGCACTTTCGATAGGGTTCGCGCCGGGCGGAAACGATGCAGGGGAATCTGCTCTCGACAGCGGCGACTGCCTGCGCACGATGCCATTGTGCTATTGTGCTCGTTTTATTGACACCATTGCTCACCGCCCCGTCCAAAACGGCCAGTCGTTGACCGCAAGCACAATGCCGCTGTGACTTTTCCTCTGCAACTGTCCGTTCGCGCTGTAGCACACAAGCACACAAGCACACAAGCACACAAGTACGGAGTACTCCGTACACAAACCACCACAGCCAACCAACAGCAAGTTTAGGGACGAGAAAGGGGGGCTCTGCTGACAACCATTGGGGACCCTGCAGTCCTTCTTGTAAGCCTAGCTTGAAGCTTGGCCGTCCTCCTTGCATTGCCAAGAGGGGAGCGAGCAGGTGAGCAGGCGAGGCAAGAGTGAAGGCGTGTGCAGACGGGCACAGAGGTTCAGGGAAGGCAATGATTTGCTGGGCGGTCTGCATCTGCCGAGCGACCTGCGTTTGTCCTCGCCCTCCCTCTTCTGCTCTGAGGTGGCCAGCTGTGACGGCCTGCATGATCGGGGACAAGGATGCGTTCTGCTGGTCTTCTAGAAACACCCTTAATCTTCCGTGAAGGAATGATGGGCGCAGGAGTCCGCAGCACAGAAGGAAATAAGAACGATCAAGATGAAAAGAAAACAAAAAGTGAGATCGAAAAGGGGGACGAATAAACTATGCCTCTTCGGCTTGCCGGATAGACGATGCAAAACCCAGATGCCGGCCCCCTGGTGCTCTTCGTCTTTGCTTTCGTTCGCCAGTGAGCCGCGTCGAAACAGACCCCGAAACTCTGAAACAGGATCTTCAGTGGCTCTTCCCACATGGGAAAAGCCAGGCTGTGGACAAGTCCTCGTCGCACTCGAAAGTTCTTGTATCTTACGGTCGGTCTCCTTGCTCTCTTTTCTCCTTTCCTCGCGTCTTCCGGTAGTGTTCTTGTGTTTTTGTCTATTCATGGTCAAGAGACGGAAACCCCGTCTGTCAAGCGAAATGATTTCAGCCCGGAGGGACGAGCCGGGCTGCATCGTCAACACGCAAGGGAAATTAGAGAAATTAGACGTCATTGCGTTCCTCCCTTTGTTCTTGTGACACGAGAGCTGTCAGACAGCGCTGTTGGCGGCCATTGTGGGGCGCGGCCGCCCTCTCCTGGTATTTGCCAGGACGCTCGTTTTACCGCATGATAGCAACACTATTGCATAAAACCCGGGTATGCGGCAATCGGGCCGCTAAAAGCTATGTCTCGGATGCTGAGCTGGGGAAAGAGCAGCGTTGTGTTTGATCTTTGTTTGCGGTTCTTTTTTGGGCTCTTCAACTTTCAATGTTGATGTCGGTTATGTATTCTGGACTGCCAGCTACGGCGACAACACTAAGGCGAAGCTTTGGGGCAGTGCGGACCAAATACCACTGGCGATGGCTGGTTGACCCACATCTACAGCTCCCTGGAGCTTCTTCTCGTCGAACCCTGATGGCTGCCTTGCAGCTACACGATCACACCACTCTGCTACTACACGCAGGGTAAACACTGACACTGACAGAAAAAAAGATCGTGTGTTTCTATCTCTATCTATGTTCTTTATTTTTTTTTTCTTGTTTTCTTCTCGCCTTCCACACCGCCGCCTGAAATTCCCCCACAATTAAATCTTCGGCTGGGCCAGCTCGTGGAAGCCCTCGACCACCGACGCGATCAGCTGGTTGGCAATGGCCGTCTTGGGCGGCAGACGCAGGTCGCCCTCCTTGTAGCCCGTGCGGATCGGGTCGTCGAGGCCGGCCGTGTCGTACTGCAGGGCGCGACGCACCTCGTCCATGGTGAACCACTTGGCGTCCTCGAGCTCCGGGTCGTGGCCCAAAAAGATCTTCTCGCCCGCGCCGGGCAGCGCCTGGCCGACAGCGCCGATCATCAGGTTCGCGGGGAACGGCCACGGCTGCGAGCTGTGGATCACAACGCGGCCGACAGTGACACCGCTCTCCTCCCAGACCTCGCGGCGCACGGCCTCCTCAACGGACTCGCCCGGCTCCAGGAAGCCGGCCAGTGTGCTGTACCAGTACTTGGGGAAGCGCTTGCTACGGCCGAGCAGGACACGCGTGCCGTCGGCACTGACGGTGGCCATGATGACGGTGGGGTCGGTGCGGGGGAAGCTCAGGTTGGAGATGCCCTTGCGCGTCTCGCAGGGCCGGCGCTCCTTGGGCTCGCCGCCGGGTTCGACGCCAGCCAGGTCAGTGGGCGGGCAGGCGCGCTTGGTGCCGGCGTTGACGGATAGCGTGGGCTGGCCGCAGCCGGCGCAGTAGGGGTTGCGGGCGTTCCAGTCGAACAGGCCACGCGCCTGTCCATACACGGCCGCTAGCTGTGTTAGCAGGCGGAAGACGGTGCAGAATAACAGGGCATCGGGGAATGGGAAGGGGAAGGAGAGAGCTTACCTTCTTCCGCAGACAGGCTCATGCTGCGCGGGTTGGCAAAGAACGAGAAGCCCTTGGCCTTGCTGGCCTCGATCAGGGCGCTCGCCTTCTCGGCGGTGCCGCCGCGCGGCGTGATGTCGACGGCAAAGTACGGGCTACCGGAGAAGCTATTGAAGGAGAAGGGCGCCTCGGCTGTGGGCGCGGCGGCGGCATCGGTGGGCTCGGCGAACTTGTTCTTCTCGTCGATGCCAAGGAAGAGCACGATCGGCAGCGGGTCCTTCTCGGAGTTGTAGTTCTTGATGGCCTCCCCCTCGGTCTTCTCAAATGGGTTGGACTCGACCACGGACGCAATATCGGCGCTCGTGCTCCAGGCGAGCCGCGGCGGCGTGGAGTCGTGCACGAGCGGTGCGAGGTTGTCGATGATTAGGAAGCGAGCCGAGGGGTGGGCGAAAGCGGCGCGGAGGAACTTGTGGTCGGTGCGCAGGAACGACACGCGGTTGAGCGGGCTGCCAGAGAAGTAGTTGGCCACTTCCCGGCCGAACTTGCGGTACAGCATGGAGTCGTCGGGAGGCAACTCGGGCAGGTCGGCGACAGGGAGAATCGACATTTCTGGCGGTAGTAGTGGTAGGTGGAGTGGGTGTTGTGTTTTGGGGGTTCTCTTCTTTTTCTGTGTGTATTCTTCTGTTTCTTTTCGTGGCGCAGTTGTTGATGTGAATTTTGGGTGAAGTTGAGAGGAGGTCAACGATGTGCGACTTTTGCGACTTTGCGATCGTGGGCCCAATATCAACACGGGGAGCGTTGTCGGAGTTTCTTTTCCACTGCTTTAGCCTACTCTTAATTGGCTACGGCGAGGGGAAAACAGCCGAATTTGTATCACGATCGGATCCGACGGGGGAGATAGGAAGGCTACAGAAAGCCCAGAGACGCATAAACAGCTGCCAGTTGTGCCCAGTTGTGCCGAAGTTGGCTCAGGTTTGCCCGCTGTAGTTCCTCTCTTCCGTGCCGACAAAAAAGAGGCAGGTCAGAAGCCCAGAGTTTTGTCTGACAACGCGGTCCTCTCGCCCGTATTCACAGGAGGGGGATACTCTGAACAGTCAGGAGCGATAGCGAGTGATGGCACGCGCGGAGAGGGGAAGGGGGAGGGGAGAGGGGGTCCAACAGACAACGGCCAACGGTCATAACCCGGTGTTCTCACAAAAAGACTGCCCCGGAGCGCACACTATTATAAATCAGAGCGGGTGGCTCGAAAGGGTAAGAGCGTGGGAAATCCGGAGGTCTGGCTCGTCGCCTCGAGTCGCGCAATTCAGTGGGCGTGCGGCGTGCCGTAGCTTAGCGGGAGCGATGACGGCCTGTCGTGGGAGGTATTAAGTCCCCAAAGTCTGGGCGTATCAGTAAAAAGAGGGGAAAAGAAAAGGAAAAGGAAAAGGGAAAGAAAAGAAAAGGATATAAAGATGATAGAGACTAGCTGCAAAACAAAGAACAGAAGGACAACAAAAGAAATATATCGGACAAGAGAAGAAGGTAAAAAAAAGACGAATGCAAAGCAGAAAATCAGAGGAAAAAGTAACTAATCATGAATGTCAAACCGAGGCCGACCCTGACGTCCAAGGTGAGGAGTTGTTAACTTGCCGTTAAAGCGCTAAGAAAGTAAGTACGACGTTGGAAGGGAGCGCCAGCACGGTCACGTGATCGGCGATTCCGGAAGCAAGACCAGACTTCTGGTACACGCACCTGGGAGGTTGTTCAGACAAATAATTGGCCAAAGTTCTTTATCGTGTTAGAAGAGACAATAGAAGTAAGGAGACCCATTTTCATTATCTTCCTGATACTGTTGAACTATGGTTATGAAAGCCGTAAAAGACCCTTCTGTCCTACGGTTCCGGGGAAGGCCATAAGAGGAAGGCGGTGAAGCCATCGACGCCGAGGTGTAGCACTGGACTCGCCGAATCTAAGCGCCCTAGGCTTTGCCTTTGTTCGGCTCAAATTTTTTTCTGCCAGTCACAAGTTCAACCAGAAAGTTTGCGAAGGCAAGAAAGAGCGGTCCATTTACAGACCTCAGCTTCGGGAGCGCTTTCCCCAACTTCCCACTTTCCCAGCTTTTTTCGGCCACGCGCGTCTCCTCACTTCTTGCCAATTTCTGTCTTGAATTCCTTTTCTGGTCTCACTTTTCAGACTGCCACTCTTCTTTTCCTTTTTCGTTTTTGTCAACCTCTCTCAATTACAACCACCAGCGGGCATTCATCGTCCACCGACCCCCGACTGACGCCGGAGACACATCAAACGACCAGCACGACCTACCGAATTTTAGAGGCCGACCCGCTGCGAAACACGTCATTTCGGTTCCACCCCGGTTTTTTGTGACCCATTTAGACACTTTGAAGCTGTCAAACAACGCGAAGAAGCCATCTCGTTCACGATCGATCGATCCCTTTCCTGCTTCCCTCTCCACGAAGAGTATTTCGACAAGCACATTGCGCGCCAGCAAGACTTGGCAGCTCCTCCTTGACGGGATACAATTGAAACGGGGACGACGAGAACGACGAGGCCGAACGGAGACAACCTCGAGCGACACTCCTTTCCATCATGGTTCCTCCCACGGGACCGCTCAACCTCGACGTTGAGGCCATCTCTGGCATTTGCGGGTGCGTTGCTCTCTTCCTCCTCGTCCTTCGTTTACTCCTTCATCATCACCACCTTTGCTAACAGTGTTGTCTGTCTAGATCCGTCTCAATCGCCTGCTGGGTCGTCGTCTTTTCCCCGCAGATTATCGAAAACTTCCGTCGCAGCAGCGCCGATGGCCTGTCCCTGCAGTTTATTATCGTGTGGCTCGTTGGTGATGTCTTCAACATCCTGGGCGCCGTCCTGCAGGGCGTGCTCCCAACAATGGTGAGGAACTACACATCCACGCGCGTGAGCTCGCATAGAGATCTTTTGCTAACAGCTCCCCCCCTCTCCTAGATCATCCTCGCCGTCTACTACACGATTGCCGACATTGTACTGCTGGGCCAGTGCTTCTACTACCGGGGATTTACATGGCGCGATGACGTGGTTGCGCCGAAGCCGAAGTCCAAGAAGACGCGGAGGGCGGTGGACGCGGCTGGTGGCAGCAGTAGGAGTAGCAGCAGCAGCAGCAGGAACGGCCGGCCCGACGAGCGTACCTCGCTCCTGGTTAAGAACAACAATCCCAGACTGGCGGGTGAGCAGGGAGACATTGTTCATGTCACCATTAGCCACCAACACCACCACCACCACCAAGAACGCCGTGGCTCCAACTGGTCGACTCTGTCACCGGCCGTGCCCTTTGTGCCCGACATCGGAAGTCTCGACGCCAGCACTGAGCACACCGCCCCTACCTCGACGACGACGACACCATCCTCGCCTTCTTCACAGCGCGCCAGCACGCTCCAGACCGTTGTGTTCAACGCCATGTCCATGCTCATGGTCTGCGCGGCTGGTGTGGCTGGGTGGTACCTGAGCGGTGGCAGCCAGCGCGACGACAACAGTGGCGGTTCGCCGTCCGATGGCTCGGATGGCGAAAGCGACCTCACCTTCAACTTCTGGGGCCAGGTCTTTGGTTACCTGTGCGCCGTCTTTTACCTGGGCTCCCGCGTGCCCCAGCTGCTGCTCAACTGGCGCCGCCAGTCGACCGATGGCGTGAGCATGCTCTTCTTTTTGTTTGCTTGCCTCGGCAACCTGACCTACGTGCTGTCCATCTTTGCCTACGACGGGTGCAGCGGCCAGAACCGGGCTACCTGCACACCCGAGGACGCCCGTGCGCGGTACGGTCGCTATTTGCTGGTGAACCTGTCGTGGCTCGCGGGCAGCCTGGGCACGCTTTTCCTCGACATGTGCATTTTTGTGCAGTTCTTCATCTACCGGGTGGAGGGTGCCGACGATGACTCCGATTACGACGTTGAGGAGGAAGGCTCCTACGACACGGACGTCGACGCCGACTTCGCCGATGCGGACAGTGTCGACAATTCCGACGAGGAGCGGGACGAGCGGCCTCTTTTGCGCCGCAACATGTCGAGCTACCACTAAGCTCGGCGATACCATGGGTCTTTTATGCCATTTCTTTTGTTTCTGATGTCTTTGCATGTTACGAGTTTCATATGTTTTGTACAAAATTCTCACAAAAAGGAGGCGGTAGCATCTAAAAGCGATTTTCGGGATTTTTCTTACCTTTGTTCTTTCATATAATATGGCTTAACATACAGGAGCCGGGACAAAAAGAGTAGGCATCACTGCCTCGATGGGCAAGAAAACAACGAATACATCTGTCTTTTCATAATTACTAGCATACACGGCCAAAGGCGTCTTGATAATTTTACGGTCAGCTTGGAATGGACAACAGGAAAATTAAGACATTCAATCTGTGCACTACTAAAAGCGACTGCGGTAAACAATATCAATGAGAAGTGCTGACATGTTAAGCTACCCCCACAATCACTGAACAAGAAAATGTTCGTTCCACGTGTTTGCCCGAATGACGTCAAGGAGATGATCAATAAATATAATCAACGCCAACCACTAACAGAACCGAACAGTACCAGCAAAATAACGATCACACAAGAAAGCGGGTTCCACCTAAGCATCGGCGCAAAAAAAACAGAGTCACCCGGGCACGATCAAGAATAGGCAACCAAAATATAAGAACGGAAACGTAAACGGAAACGTAAACGTCGAGAAATCAACACGCACAACGAGCACAATAGAAGTCTCCATCCATATGGGACGTTTCAAACCATAAACAACTTTGTCTCTCTTCGTGGTAACAAAACAAAAAGCATATTTCGTACAATCTTTGCAAAGCTTTCAAAACAGCGTACAGACTCGTTTTGTCCTGTCCCAAAAGAAGAAAAAAAAAAGCAAAACCACCAGCTCCACCAACGCATCTAACAGCATCAAAAGCATAACAATAGCAGGTCCTCTCCATACCCCTGTCCCCTTCTCTTCCCTTCCCTTCCTCTTCGTATATAAACGCAAAAAAGTACAATTGATTTCGCCATAGCTCGTTTGTCTGTCATGCAGCTCGGCCCCTTTTCCGTCAAGGAAGAGAGGAAGACAGCTGGTTCCTCGTCGTTTGAAGTCTATTTGCCCATGAACCGGAAAGTGGAGGCGGCCAGCCGACAATAAAATGTGAAGAAGAAAACAAAAAGGAGGGACTCGAAAATATTAGGATAAAAAGAAGACGCTTTCGCCCTTCTAGCCCTAGGGGGTTGAAAAAGCAAAAAAAAGCATGAGAGATGAAAACCTTTCGGTCCGCCGAAAGTAGCGGAAGAGAAAAAGCCTTCACCACCACTTTACATGGAGATGAGGGGCTCCTCAGCCGAAATCTTGGCCGTCTCCGTCTTCAGGTCCACCTGGGGGGCGGCAGGGAAGTCGGTCGCCTCGTACTTCGTCGTCGGCTCGGTCGTGGGGACCGAAGGGGCAGAAGCCACGGAGGCAACGGACGCCGGGACCGACACCGGCTTGGCGACGGGGGCTGGGGTCGGGACGGCAACAGGGGCAGAACGGCCGCCAAGCAACTGCTGGGCCTTGGCGGAGTAGTCGCCCATGTACTGCTTGGTCACCTCGGTGGCGTGGGCGGTGTGCTTGTTGGCAACGTCGCGGAGCTGGCTGGTCTGGGCGCTGACAAGGTCGGACGCGTGCTTGATCTGGTCGTCGATGAGCTCCTTGTTTGTCTTGTAGACGAGCGGCGCGATGAACAGGATGGTGGTGCTGATCAGGGCAAGGCCCCAGTACGGCACAATCTTGACTAGGTAGTACGACAGGAAAGCGGCAATGCAGGCAGCAGCGGACGCAGCCACGTTCTCGGCGTAAACGATGCGCTGGGCTTCGATGACAAAGAAGTTCAGAAGCTCGTGCACATCGCCGAGGATGCTGTCCAGGGCCTCACGCGGGAGCGTGTAATACTTGCGGGGGCGGATCTGGCTGGCAAGGCCCTTGTTAAGGACCAGCTTGCCAGCAACCTCGGCGGCCACGGTGATGCCGAGAAGCATCCAAGTCAGTCTCAGACCCCACCGGATGACGTCCAGGTATCTGACGGCGAAAATGAACGTCACGATCGAGGCGTAGGCAATTCCGGAAGCGCCTAATCAGGTAGGTTAGTCAGTACAACGACGCTTCGGCTTGTCTGTGCTTATGGGGCCGGTTCGGATGTACGTACGAGGGTTCTTCCACGACAGAAGCTCGGAAAAGAATGAGTGGTAGTGTGTCAGAGGCTGGCCAGTGGCCGCAGGTGCTGAAGGGGTCTGGCGGGAGTTGGCAAGGTTGTTGAGCTCGTTTGACGTCTTTGCTGCCTCGTCCTTGGCGGCAGTGGCAATGGGGCCTGTGAAGCGAAGACAGAAATGTTAGTTTTGGTGTTGTCATGTGGGCGGCGTCCAGAAAATCATGCGATGTTTGGCTACGTACCCTTTGAGAAAGTGTTATCTAAAATGGGGGAGCGGTTTTGTTAGTATTCGAAAATCTGGATGAAAGATGAGGGGTCACAATCAGAGAAAGGAGGGCAACTGTTCACGAAGGTTTATTAGCACATTGTCCACATAATAGGGAGCGAAGATCAGAAACACCGTCGCGATGGGGGTGAGATCGGATTCGTGCGGTGAATACATGAATACATACCTAACTCTTGACGCCACCGTTGGTGGAGAAATCGGCTGTGTCCGCCATAGCTTCGAATGTGTTTGGATCTGTGGGAGATAAAAGGGGTTGAAGGCGAACTAGAGCGCTTTCGAGAATCGAGAATCGGGTTCGACGATGGATGTAGTTTGGGAGCTTCGTAAGAGTGCAGGTCTGCAGAATCTCGTAAGGTGGTAAAAGGAGGAGAGAGGGGTTCTCTGGATTTGCTTGGATGTTCGTAAGGTCTTTTGTTTCAAGCCTGTGCCATTAAACCCAAAAGGTCAATGTTAGCTGTTGGTTGCGCAAGAAAGGAGGAGGGGCTATTTTGACGAGGGGCGAGAGGCAGCTCGTTGGAATAAGGGAGAAAAGCGTAGGTTGACGGAAGTGACCAAGGACGCAAAAATAGAAAAGGAGAAGAGAGAACAGGTGATGCAAGAAAAGGAGAAAATAAAAGAATGAAAAAAAAAAGAAATGAAAAGGGGGCCAAGCTCCGTAGGACTAGGGGTGGGAATAAAGGTTTGTATGATGCAACGATGGCCAAAGCATCTTCTGAGGACGAGTACTTCGCACCACCGCCCTAGATGGGTAAACACGTCTCTACCTGGGGCCTTGGCCAGGCCCTTGGGGAAGCGCGCATCTCTCGGAAAAGGACCCGACCGCGAAGATAGGCTCTCTCTCGCCTCAGCTGCTGCCTGCCTGCCAATTCGACCTCGAGACATTTGCGTTCAGGCAACCTGGCCTGATCCCTTTGCCATCTTTCTGTCCTTTTCTTTCTGCTGGGCTCGTGATGACGACGCACCAGGTACACACACTGGTTGTTTTTGTTGTGCACGCGGAATGGTCACACGGGACAACCGCGAGCGAAGAGACAGCCAAAAACGCGGGCGGGAAGAGAGATAGGGCAACGTGAAAAGGGGGGAGGGGGTTTGCATGTGCGAGGCAACAGGGAGCCAACCGGGATGGCAAGCAGAAGTGCAGAAGTGCAGAAGTGCAGAACAGCAAAAGCAAACACTGGGGAAGCGGTAACTGACCTTGGTGTGCGTTGATGATGCGGAGAATCGTGAATATCGTGGAAGCGTTGCAGGAAGAGGGGAAGGATGAGGTTTTTGCAAGGTGACGAGAAAGAGGAAAGAGGTGTGTGTGAAAGAGAAAAGGGTTTTTTATTTTTAAGATTAGGTTTTATCTTGACCCAGAGGGAAAGAGCGAGGCAGAGGTGGGGAGATAGAGAGGCAAGCATGGCAGGAGAGATCGGAGTTGGCCAGGCCCCCCAAGATGGGAAAAGGCTCCAGAAAGGGAAGGGACCGCCCAGAAAAAGGTGATGTCAATTCCCTTGGGACGTCGTCACCTGCTTTTTTGGGGCGCACAAAGAAGGTGGGTGGCTCTTTCTCATCTGGGACAAAAGGTGCTATGGGCTGCAACCTGCCCGGAAACGGAGCAAAGCAAGCGCTGTAACGATAGCTCTTACGAGTCGACTACGACATATAGAGTACTTACGAGCAGAGCAGAGCTTTGTCTCCTTCCTTGTCAAGAGCTCGTCCACTTGGTGCGTCTTCCTTTCTGTTCTGTGACGTGTTTGGCGCATTGCTCTGGTCCTCCGTCTGTTTTGGTTGCCCACCCTTCGTTAGCTTGGTTTCTGGGTGGCGACGGCCAAAAAAAAAAAAGGGAGAAGAAAACCCAAGAAAAAGCAGCAGAACGGCACGAATGCAAAAAAGCTCGCATTTGTTTCAAAACGGATTGGCTGTTGATAGGCGTCGATAGGCGTTGCTAGCCAGTAACAGCCCGCCGTTGTGGGGATCGCAGCGCTTTGAGTGGGGCCGCCGAGCCCGCTTTTGGTCGCTGGGAGACCTGGAACGGGGCGGATACAAGCGAGATACTGGACGGAAGGTGCGACTCAGGCCTGGCCAGCACCTGCCTGCCCCTATTGTTGCGCTGAGCTGCAAGGGCCATGCTGCGCTACTGGCGCACGTCGCAGCAAAGCTCGCTGCACAGCAAAGGAGCGCGCGCCTTCTTTCCCACTGAAGCCACGCTTGAACAAATCTGTCCGCTGTGTCGTCATTTCCTTTCACAATCTTTCAAGCTAAAGGCGCAGCTTACATGTGATTCTGGCACCTGGCTTGCGCTAGTCAGCCTGCGTGATAAGACATCGTCTGGAATGCACGCGACCACATCAACGTCTCGACGGCGGTCGACGGCACCGCTTGTCAGACGGGCATTTTTTATGCTTTTTTTTTTTACCCTGTTGTGAGACATGTGCCCCGGATGCGGTATATTGCGCGCCTCGTGTATCTTGTAGGTGGTGAACTCGTAGTCCGTACGTCGTAAGGTATTAATTATGAGTATTTTCTTATGTACTTGTCTCATTATAAGCTCAAATCAAAGTGCCAAAATATCAAAATCCCACGTATGCTATGTACTGTCGTGGGCGGTATATCTGTTGACTAGCGTAGGTACCTCGGGAAGCTCCAGTAGGCAGTCAATAATGTGTATGTGTGTACGTATGTGCGCCAACCAATGCTATGCTGTGCATTTCTTGCCAATCTATGCCAGAAAAAAAGGAAAAAAAGAGTAGCAGCCTTGAGCACCGCACCCGAGTGTGGGTGAGGCGTGCCAAGCCACATAACCATGAAAAAGAAGAAAGGTAAAAACACGGTCTCCAATACAAGAGACTACCGTTGCTTTAGCGTCTCCAACCAAAAAAGCCGTAGCCGGAGGACGATGTTGTGTTCGTGGCCGGTGCTGCGGCCGGTGCCGCTGCGGCGGCAGCTTTTGTGCTGGCGGCACTTGCGTTGCTATCGGACATTGAGGTGGTCAATCTCCCCAGCATGCCCATGGCTGCCGATGCCGCTGAGCCGGCCGCAGTGGCCGCAGCAGCCGCACCTCCCGAATTGGTCGCGTTGTGCAGCATGGATGCCATATCGTTCGGCGACAGGCCGAGTGCCTTGCGCAGGCTCTCGAGCTTCTGCCTGGCCTCTTCAGCCTCCTGACGGGCGACAGCCTCGGAGGTCTTGGCCTGGACAAGCTCCAAGACAAGGGCATCCTGCTGCTGCTCCATGCTGTCCTCGGTGCCGCCCGGGTAGCCACCCATGCCGCCACCAAAGACAGATTCTCGCCGCCCAGGTCCACGGACAATCAGTGAAGATGACCGCTTTCCGTTGCCGCCAAACATGGACATGGTGCCGTTTGGCTGAGGTGGGCCGGCGGCCGTGGACGCGGAAGCCTGCGTCGGCGTGGACTTGCTTCGTCCCAGCTTGAGCTCACGAAGGCCACCAGAGGCACCTCCCTTGCCAGGCGTACCACCACCGGCACCCGTACCAGTAGCACGGCCAAACCATTCTGTGGCTGCATCGGCGATCCCTTGGGCACCGCTGCCCACTGTAGCGCCCATGCTGTTTGTCCCAGCGCCCTGGCCTGCACCGGCTATTGCATTGTTGTTGGCGTTATCGACACCGTTGCTGTGTGTGATGTGTGCGGCACCCGCTGCTGCCGCGACCGCAGCGGATGCAGCCTCGGATGCGACCCGTGTCCGCAAGTCGTGGATCTGGCGCTCTAGCCGTTGCTTGTCTTGGTGCAGTACGCGAGCACGCGCGTGGCTGTCACGCAGCTGGTCTTTCATAGTGGCCACCTCCTGCTCCATTTCATAGACCTGTCGGTTGCGGTCCTGGCCCTTGGCAAGCTCGTTGGCCAATTGCTCTTTGGCACGTCCGAGCTCATCTCGCAGCTGGGATTTAGTTTGTGGCACAGATGATCTCCGGTTGTCGACGGAAGAGGCGAAGCGGGCCTCCACCGGTTCCAACAGTGCGAAAAGCTCGTCTTGCGGTATTGATAACTCAAAGTTGGATGACTGGCTAGATGTCGTGCTCTTGGACGAGATGGGGGATTCGTCGGTCTCTGTCGCCCGCAGCTGAACACCAAAGGTGACTGGTGACTTTTTGATGGGCGGAACTGCTGCTTTCTTTGTGCTCTTTTCGCGCAAGTCACGCAGCAGTGCTTGCACCGCCTTCTGGTCGTCGCTCCGCTCCTCCCGTTCTCGTTGCAATTGGTCTGCAGCGAGAGTATGCTGGCGCTGCAAGTCGCCGAGGGCCGTGAGAAGGTCTTCGATTTGGCTGTGAAGATAGCGGTCGTTGTCGGAGTTTTTGTTGTTGGAGCTGGAGCTGTTGGAAGCAACAGCACCCTTTGCGGATGGATTGATGTCGGATGAAGAATCGCGCGACAGTGATGTCGCGTCTGTTAATGTAGAGCTTAGGACGGAGGAGGATGACGAGGAGGTTGCGGACGAGGACGACGGACCGGCTGCAGACGGAGCCGCCTCCATTGAGTTGACTGTGGAGGCGATGCTGTGTTTCGAGGAGCTCCGCTGCAGCAAGCTCAGAGGTCGCAGTGGCGGTGCGCTGAGGCCCGCGCTGAGGCCCAGGGGTTGGTTGGCGGGCGATGCCGCGCTGGTTGGAGAGGCGAGACCAGAGTTTGAGGGGAGTGTGCTGAAGTTGGATGGAGAGGGGGATTCGTTGATGGAGGGCGGCGGGTTTGATGTCGCTGCTGTCGCTGTTGCTGCCGAGGGAGAGGATGAGGAAGAAGACGAGGACGTCCAAAGGCGGCCCAGGAAGCGAGACGCTATAGTGCTGATGGCCGAAGAGCGGTCCGCATTACTGCTGGTGTCGGTATGATTGTTGGTATTGGCAATCTGTGCCTCACGGTAGGCCTGATCGAGCGAAGCCAGTCGGTCTCTCGTAACCACATTGGATAGACTGAGGAAATGAAGCACGAATTCGTCTGCGTTGTAGTGGTAACAATCCCAAAGGCCTCGCGAGAGCAAAAGCTGAATGGCATCTTCGAGCTCTGCGCAAGCCAGCAGACGTGCCTGGTTATTCTGCATAAGTGACAAAGCCACCCGCATAATGGTCTCAGCCGCGCCTTCGGCAAAGACTACATCGTACATGCGAAACAGCATGGGCAGGGGACATGTCACGGCGAAAAATGACAGGAACCATTGTGAAACGTAGGCAGCGGGGTC
The DNA here is from genome assembly GCA_021397985.1 of Sporothrix dimorphospora. Taxonomy (NCBI): domain Eukaryota; kingdom Fungi; phylum Ascomycota; class Sordariomycetes; order Ophiostomatales; family Ophiostomataceae; genus Sporothrix; species Sporothrix dimorphospora. The sequence goes on from WOUA01000112.1 coordinate 15,669, forward strand.
TACCTGCAAATCTTCCAAATGGGATGATAATTCCGGCAACGTGCTGCGTAGCAGTTCGCGAAATTGATAGATGCGGACGTGTAAGCCAGCCAGATCTGGCATGTAGGAGCTCCGCAGATCGTAGTTTTCCATGAGTCTGAAAACACTGTTGTTAGTACCAAAATGCGACGGAAAGCGATGCGACCATGCAAAATTATCAACAACACCAAATCCACCAACAACAGCGATAAATAAAATCGCGTCGTAAAAAAAGTAATTTGTGAGAGAACAAAAGTTGAAGAGAAAAAAAAACTCACTTGACAAGCACACAGAACGCCTCTCCATCCCGCATGTGCATCAGAAGCGGGCCGACGAGGAACGCAAGCCCCTGGCAGTAGCCGATGCGAGGCTCGTGCAAGCTGTAGCTCTTCAGCACGCGGCCAAGCATGCGCTGTCCGTCTCCATCGGGTTCGCGAAACATGTCCACACCGGGGAAGCTGCGGCCGAGATCTTTTCCAATGATGCCCTCATAAGGACTGGTCGCATCACAGAATCGCTCGTATTGGTCAAGGAGTGCCGCGTCACGCGTGGCACCGGTCATGCCCTGCCAAACCACACCTCGCAATGGAGGCGGAATGCCTTTGCGAATCTTGTTGGATAGCAGCGTGGGAAGACGGGCGGCTGTCTGGTGGTAGTCTTGGACGAGGGCCGCGTAGAATTCGAGGTCGGTCATCGGCGGGGGGGGAAGCATCGAGTAGCGTAGCGCGGCAGGTGTTGGCCCCTGGACCATATCGCGGAGCTGGGCAACGGATACCGGCCGAACGCGGCGCGGGGACAGCTGTGTGCTGTCGCGCGCTTGGACACGGATACTTTTGGGATTTGTCGCGAGCTTTGCATTTTCCTGTTCGAGTCGCGCAAGGAGCATGGCGGTCTAAAGCAAAATCTTAGTAAAAAGGAAGAGAAAAATGCAGGAGGGAAAGGGGAAAGGGAAAAGGCCGTACGTTATCGGTATTTTGCCCGTTGGACTCCTCGTTCTCGGTCTGCTGGAGCTGCTCCCAGTTCACATCGTCCATCTCCTCGCTACTATCGTCGCTGTCGGACTCGTCCTCGGCCACCGTGGGCATCGTCGCTCTATGGCTCCGCGTCGTGGTGGGTGTGGTCGGTCTGGTGTCCTCGGCTGCTGTTCCGGTAGACTCTTGAGAAGCTGTGGTGTTCGTGTTGATGCTCAGAACGGGCGGCTCGGACAGGCGAACAGTGACAAGCGAGTCGTGGTCGTCAAACCGGGCAACACTGGTCTCGGCATGGTCCTCGACAGTGCTTCCTAAGGTCTCCATCTCGGCGTCAAGTTGCTCGTCGGTCGTCTCTTCTGGTATTAATGGCGACGTCGGTTCCTCTTCTGTGTCGTCTGTGTCGTCTGCGTCGTCTGACAAAGATGTGTCCGTCGAGTCTGAATCCGCAGAGGGGGATGAGGTTGGTTCGTCTTGTGTGACCGCGGCGCTTGCTGCTGCTGCTTCTTCTTCTTCTTCTTTTTCCTCCATTACTTCCACGGCCGCATCAGGGATGCTGTGTTCGCTCATGGCGGCCACCTCCAGGTCATACTCGACCTTTGGTGTGGACTTCCGGTCCCCGGCTGTGATGCCGGTGTCCATATTGGGTATATCGGCTCAATCGTGAGATGTGAGGCCGTTGGTAGTTGAGAGGGGTGTAAAAAAACACGAAGAACTGCGAATGTTCTTCTGCTCTTTGTCGTGTGGGTGTATGAAAACCGCGTTTGTTTGGTCAAGGGCCTTCTTCCCCCTTAACCCCCCCTCAAATGCCAGTGCGGACAGCAATGCACATCGAGGGCTGAAGGGAGAAGGGAGAGAGAACTGCGTGCGGATGCAGGGAGAGGAGTCCTGGTGCTGCACAAAATTCTGGACAGAAATTGCTTTGTGTGTGTCGAGCAGCTGCGGTTTGGTCAGAGAATCCTGGCGAGAACGAGTTAAATAAGGTACCGTGGTTGTGCGCTGCGGTGTTGTGTGGTCTCGCGACCTTCGGCTGCCCTAGCTCGATCGAGAGCAAAAGGAGGTCCTGCACGAACGTATCGTGCGCCGTGCAGGCTATGTCGGACAGGATGCAAATCGACAAAAAAGGGCCACGCAGCTTGAGAGTCTGGGTAAACGCGGTGGAGGCGAATGCTTAACAGAGTCGTGTTATGGTGTGTTATAGAGCGTGGGAGAAGGTTTAAGGGGGGAGCCTGCTCTATGCGTGTTCCGCTTGAACTGAAACTGAGACGGTGGAGAGTGACTAGACGATGGCTCGATTGCAGGCAGAATGGCGAGAGAGAAAAATAACAGACGAGAATTTCACAAGAGGGGACACGATACTAGACAACTTCACACGGCAAGAAGGGAAAGAGCAAAAAAAAAAAGAGGAAGAGAGAAAGAACGACCCCCCTGGCCGAAGCAGGAGAAAGCGGAGGCCGGTAGACGAAGAAAATGAGATAGTCAAAGAAGACCGGGCAGGGAAGGAGCGATTGTGAAGTTGTTCCCTTTTTCGCATGTCCAATGGGGCCGTCACAACGGAGCTAATAATTACTGCACAAGGTCATTACACCAAATGCAGCAAGAGCTCATTTAAAGATGGAGAGCACTGCAGAGCGGGGGCCAATAACAGCAGCGTGGGAGGAGAAAAAAGGGGGGTGAAGGTCCTGTATGTGGCGGTGGGAAGGGGAGACAGGGCAGAAGAGAGGGAAAGGGAAGGCACGACCATGCACAGGAATGCAGGCACCGGCCACCACGGAGCGCTTGACCACCGCTAGCTAAGACTTCCAGGGGCCATCTCACGCGCCGATCTCACTCTGTTTCTTGCCCATTGTGAACTGCAAGCGGGAAACGGGCGTGCTGCTGCCCTGAATCTGGGCGGGCGGTCGGCCCAGCCTTCTGGGCCGCGCCTGCCATGGGATTTTCTGCATCCTGCCATTTCCCATATTCATGCAGGAACAAACTAAAGATGCAGGCAACTCTCGGTCGTGTCGTTCCTTCCTGTTCTTCGTATCGGGGCAGGCTGGCAGGATACGGATCTCCGCAAGAAGAAGGAACGGTGCAGAAACTGCAGGAAACGGCTTAAGGCTGGCACTATCTTGGCAGGCCCGTTTGGTGATAACTGACTACCTTTGTTTCTCCCGCCTACGCTGTTCGTTTCTTACTACGTCGTATATGCCTCCAAGATACGAACTACTTGTACTTGCACCTCTCTCAACGTATTTTTATCTTTCCCATCTTCTTTCTGCGCACCGTGTGGTCTACTACTTTTACGACGTAAGTACTTACGTCTTTTGTTGGTGAATTCAAACCAACGTAAAGATCAGCCTTCTTGGAGCTGGCTGGACCCGACCGGGCCTGGCTAGGCCACGGAGTGCCGGACTGTTGACTTGTGGATGGACAGGGGGACCCTATCTTTTTTTCTTACCCCTGAAGCTAGTCCGTTGGAGTGGCGCGTTTTACGGTAACGCGAACTCTCTCTCTCTCTCTCTCTGAAGAATCCAGGAAGCAGGCGTCACCAACACGCCAACAGGCGGCACGCGCCGTTGCATCCACCACAAACAAACAAAAATGAAGAGAGGAAAAAAAAATACGGCGAGACAAACCCGCGCGCTCCCGTACCCCAAAATATACCCACCATACGGAGTAGATACCCGAGGAGAGCCCCGTAGAAAATCAGGAAAACCTCCGACGGGCGGAAGGATCCTATGGCTTCACCGCCACCCGCCAGTTCGCTGCCGTGGTCGTGGTCGTAGATCCAAACTCTATTTATGTACGACGTACCCCGTACTCTGTACTTGCTGACAAGATTTATCACAAAGCATCCGAGAAATTGACCAAGGAACAAAAGCTCTTCTTCTAATACGAACAAAGACTTGCTCCGCGAATACTCCCAATACAGCAAAAAAGGGTGGGCGACCGTGGGATTGTAACCTGTAATACCACCAAGCCTTGTCCTCCCCGATGGACAATATTCATCCAACAGCCCAAAGAAGACGAGGACAAAACGAAAGAATAAAAAAAACAATACAGAATATCCATGTCAACGCCAAAAAAACATATCACACACACGCGCGCACACATAATCACACAGTCGTTTAGTCTAGGCCATAGGGATGCCTTGCGGCGCACCGGGCGGCCCTTGCATCATGCCCATCTGGGGGGTGCGGTGCAACGGTGGGCTGCCCTGGTGGACGCCGTGCGGTGCCGGCGCGCCACCCGGTCCTGCCCGGTTGTTGAAAGCGCCGCCGGGGCCGCCAGCACCTGCGCCTGCAGCCTGGTTCGGTTGGCTCGGCTGTGCGGCAAAGGCGGGTTCCCGAGTGTAGTCGATACCCGGGTAGAAGCTCTGCAGCTTGCCGTACAACTCGCGGATGTACTTAAACCGCTCTTCGCGGTCGCTGTTGGGGTCCTGCGGATCGGGTTGCTGGGCAGCGGGATCCGCTCCTGCAGGCGGCGGCGGTGGCGGGGCGGCACGAAGACGGAAATTGAGGCTGAGGGCCGGCGCGCTTAAGAAGCTGGGTCCCTTGGCAGCATTGGCAGTCATCTTCCTGTCGGCCAAGCTTGCCAGATAAGCTAGGTTGGACTGGATACGCTTCATGCATCTAGAAAGCGAGGTTAGTGATCGTTTCGAGGCAGAGATCGGCGAAAGGGAAGGGGAACGCACTGGATGTAGTCTGCCCGCACAAGCTTTTCTTCTTCTGACACGGGCTCCGTTGTCTCGCTGGGCTGCTCCTCTACACCGGCCTCGGCAGCGTGCTCCTTCTTCAAGGAAATCTGGGTACTCCGCAGCTGGATGGACTCATAGAGAAGTTCTTGGTTGATGTTCAGTAGGACAGTGAACAGCTCCTTCTCGCGGCTTTCGCTTCCAGGACTGAGCGGCGGGCCTTGTGCAGCGACGGTGCCGTTAGCAACGGGGCCGCCAGTACCCGGGAACGTCGGCGTCTGGGGCGTGGATGCACCGGGTTGCAGGCCGGCTGAGTGCGGTGGCTGAGGGACGTTCGGGTGATGAGCGTTCGGTGGGCCGTGGGGGCTCTGCATCGGGTTAAAAGGCGATTGCTGCTGCTGCTGCTGCTGCTGCTGTTGCTGCTGGGGGTGGGGCTGTTGCGGCTGCTGCATTTGCTGGGGGTGGGGAGACTGGTGCGGCGGCATTTGTTGATGCTGTAATTGTTTGGGAGAAGGGGTCGGCATGTGTTGTTGGGATGGTGTCGGAGGTTGTTGAGGCTGTTGTTGCGGTGTCTGAACATGCTGCGGATGTTGGGGGTGCTGCATATGCTGGGGATGTTGCTGAGGATGCTGTTGTTGCTGGTGTTGTGGGTGCTGGGGATGCTGCTGCTGAGGATGTTGCGGGTGCTGTTGGGGATGCTGGAGTTGTTGGTGTTGCTGATGTTGCTGCTGCTGCTGCTGCTGGTGTTGTTGTTGCTGCTGCTGCTTATGCTGCTGTTGCAATTGCTGCTGTAGCTGGATCTGGTGCTGCTGCTGCTGCTGGATTTGTTGCTGCTGTGACATGGGCATGCCGGCCATAGGGCTGCCCTGCTGCATGGGATTGAAGGGGCGTTGCGGTGTGCCCATACCCCCGGGGCCTTGCTGAGGGGGTTGCATGCGCTGCTGCTGCTGCTGCTGTTGCTGCTGTTGCTGCTGCTGCTGTTGCTGCTGTTGCTGTTGCTGCTGCTGCTGCTGCTGCTGCTGCATGAAGGCTTGCTGCTGTTGAGGCGTCATGGGGAAGCCGGGCATCTGGCCCGCAACGGCCATCATGTTAAAGTTCGGCGGCATCTGCGGCTGGCCGGCGCTCGCGGGCATCCCTACGCCGTAGGGCGAGCCGGTAAATGGTGCCTGGTATCCCACTGGCAACAAGGGTTAGAAAAAGGAACACAACGGCCAGGAGAGGCATGACTTCAACTCACTTTGTCCATTGGCTGCCATATGCGGCATGCCGGGGCTCGGCATGATGCCGCCGGGCCCGGGGGTGCCCATCATGTTAGGATTACCGCCACCTTGCATGAAAGGCGACTGGCCGCCTGGCATGCCAAACTGCTGCGCGTACATCATCTGCTGCTGCTGGCCCGGCATGGAACCGGGTGGCATCTGCTGCTGTGGAGGCGGCTGCTGCCCAGGCTGTTGCATCTGTTGTGGTGGAGGCGTATTGAAGGCGGCAGGCCCTCCTGGGTTGGGAAAACCATAGGGTGCTTGATACATGGCTGCTGATCTGAGGAGGAGAAAGAGTAAGATTCGAGGAGCGACGGCGGGGTGGCGAGAGGCGCACGATGTGAACTGGGAAGACGTGTGTGGTTCGCGGCGTGTATCGCGTCAAAACAGGTGTGTGTAAATGGGGACCCGAGATGCAGGGACGAAGGAAGCCGTGTGGCGGCGGGATGAGCAGCAACGCGTGATGCCGGGTGGGTGGGTTCGTCGTCGGATATGGTTGGAGGGGCGTGGGTGGTGTGTCGTCGAAAGGCTAATGCGAGATGCAAGATGCAGGCAGGCGATCGGAGGCGTGGAGTTTGGCACAAGGCGAGAAAGACGTGCGTCGGTGCCAAGAGAAGCGAAGCGTGTGGGCGGCAGATGCGATTGAGAACCGCGAGGGTCAGGTGACGATGATAGGCAGATGACAGGGTCAGGCCACGGGGATGGAGTGGATGATGGGGGATGGGCGATTCGGTAGGGAGGAAACGGTCACGAGAATGTGACAGGCGTCTAGATCCAAGGCCGATGGCGCGTGGGATCCCGAGGAGAGGGAAGGGGGGATGGCCGCGTACGAAGAGGGAAGGAAGGAACGGCGCGAAACGGGAAGGAGAGATGGAGGTGAGAGTGAACGAGAGACAAGAGCGAGAGTGGACGTTGAATGCGAAAGGAAAAACGCGTCCCACACAGCGCAGGCAGGTACGGAGTACAGCGACTAGGAAGGAGCGAGTCGAAGGACAAAAAAAAAAGAAAAAAAGAAAGGGAAGGAAACAGGCTTAATGCCGGTGCAGCGCGCGGGGGATGGGGGAAGGTGGCTCTCTGTGGAGGCTGCGCGCGCGGATTTCGTTGCGGTGGCAGGAGAGAGGAACGGGCAACTGCGAACGAGAGAGACGCAGCGAAAGAAAGGCGGCAAGTTCTGGCGCTGGACTGGCGCTGGGTCGGCTGAATTTTCGCGCGTAGGCAGCCCGTTTTTCCGCCTCCGCGTAGGTTTCTCATTCGCCCCTGCCTCTCGCAAGCTCGTTCTTGGTGCAATTGGGGGGACATTTTTTCTCTTTATTACTGAAGTACGGAGTATGAACTGAGAATAAGGCGGCTTTTTGGGTCGCTCCTGCCTGTGCGCCAGCGAATCAGAGGGCAGGCGCAAGGGGCAGCGCGGTGGAGAAGAGAACCAATCGCAAGCCTCCCATGAGTGGGGCACGGCTGCGAATGCCAAGCTACGAGCACGACGTACTTGTACAGTCGACCGTACGGTAACCAGACGAGCCACTGCCCGTCCTCGCTGTCTTTTCGTTTCCATGGTTTTTCTCAAATTCCTTCAATTCTTGCTTTCAGACTATCACTTGCTCATTACTTCCCTCGCACATTTTTTTTTTTGCCTTCACTCTCCCCCTCGCTCGCTCACGAACTGTACGTCGTGCCGTACTTGGACACGCCGGCCACGACGTCCAAGAAGTTCTGCGCAATGATGGTGTCGGTCTTGGTCGACGGATGCAGCTCGTCATAAAACAGGTAGTTGTCGTTCGAGCCGGCGGCGTTCGTGCAGTTTTGAGAGCTGGTGGGCTGGCAGTGATGATAGTAGCCGGTGGCGTTGGCGGGCGCGATCAGGTAGTCGGACGGGTTGTTGTAGATGTCGGTCAGCAGCTGGTGGGTGTTGTAGAGGGACACGGAGGCGCCGAGCCAGCGGCGGCGCACGAGCGTGTGGTAGGGCACGCCATAATCAAAAATGGTGTTGACATTGGTGGTGTATTCGAGGATCTTGTTGGCGTACTCGGTCTGGTTGTAGAGCGTCTTGTTGCCCCAGTACTGGTTGTCGCCAGCGCCACCGGCGCTCTGGGGGCGGTACATGGGCGTGAGGTGCAGGGGCGCGAGGTTGAAGAGCACGATGCGGCGGCCGCCGGCAGCGTAGATGGCGTCGAGCACGGAAAAGACGCAGTCAACGTACGTGGTGATGTTAGTGCCGGCGGTCTGGGCGTCGGTAAGGAAGCCGCCAAAGCCGATGTCGTTGGTACCGATCCATAGGGCGTAGACGGTGTTGTCGGCGGTGCGGTTCTGGTACAGCGAGTGGTTGCCGGCGACGTCGGCCTGGAACGAGGGGATCTCGTCGTCCATGACGGAGGGGAACGCGCGGTTGATGAGCGAGAAGTAGCGGTCGACGATCTCGTTGGAGCACGTGGCGCCGCTGACAGCGTAGTCAAAGAAGGCGAGGCCGGGGACGCTCTGCTGGACGTATTGGCCCCACGTGAGGCCACCGCTGGCTGTGACATTGATCTGGGTCTGCAGTGTGCCGACGGGTGGTGGGTTGCCCTGGTGCCCGGCGTAGTAGTTGAGCCGGCCGTCGTCCGAGTAGCTGTCGCCAAACGTCACGAGGTTCTCGAACGAGCTGCAGGCTGCGGCAACGAGGCCGCTGCTGGCGGCTGCCGCGAAAAGGCTTTGACCGATGCGCATTATGACTTGGTGTGATAGGACTCTGTAAGAGAGGTGGGGAGGAGAGAGGAAAGGGGAGAGAGGAAAGATGGGGAGATGTATGAGTAATTGTAGAAGAAGAAGGGTGGGAGATGGGAATAAAGGAAGAGAAAAAGGTAAACAGCTAGAGGAACCCGTCACGAAGGATGCCAAGAACATAAACACGGGAAGATGGCGATATTTATAACCAGGCAGGCGGGAGACTGCTCGCGCAATTAGCTGGCTATGACAAGCTGCTCTTGGCCAGAAGCAACCCAGAACCCGGCGCATTCAACCGGACTAGCAGTCGACCGCATTGCATCTGGAGGGGAGGACCAAGAGCGAGGAGAAGGAAAGGGAAATGACCTAAAAGGCGACGAGAGACCAAAACACAGGTCAATGGGCAAGAGACGCGGGACAACCGGGAAGGTAGTGCTGCGAGCGTTGCAGCATTAGACTCGTTCGCAAGCTGTGGTCGGACATGCAGCGGCCGAGATCGACGGGCAACTGCTGGCACCCGAGAGAAGCAAGTGGAAAGCAAGTAAAACCCCAGCAAATGCACGCAAAACAAGCAAAACTCGATTGATTCAGGCGCGGGGTCAGGCCTGGGGACATGCAGATGTCCAGCCTCCCGCTCGCCTCGTGAGCCGTCGACCCGTCGGTGTATGTAGCATGCAGGGCTGACAACAGACAGACAGGTTTGACAGGGGCAAAGAAGAGGAGAAACTCGATAACTGGCGTCATTCCGGGGACTCCAGGAAATCAAAAAGACACTGACACAATGCGGGGGAAATGAGACCGGGGAAGTGAACAAAGAACAGAAGCGAGAATAGGATATATACGAATGAAAACGAACAGAAAAAATGGGAAAAATGAGAAAAAAAATCAAAAGAAAGGACAAGAAATGAAAGTAAACATACGTAACATCTCATACTATGCCTGACGTAGATAGCTAAACGCAGCTATGATTCCAGGCCCGCCCAGTTGCGTTAGCAAGCGGCGATTCTGTCGTGTTCGCCCGTCTGTGAGGTCGATGATGGGCAGAAATGGGGGGGACAAAAGGACGCCGCCGAGGATGCATGTGCGGTATTGGGGGCAGGAGTCTCAGGCAGTGGTGTGAGCTACTCCGAATGTTGGAGAAGCTTGCGAGGGTGAGCGAGGGCGGCGAGATCAGGCGAGGCTGTGGGGTACAAGTATGTAAGGATTAGGACAACCACAACTATTGTTCGTCCTTGTTCGTGCTCATCGTCCAGGCTGCTATCTCCCGGATCGCAGGCGAGGCAGGGTTCGTATCGTCGGGTCCAGCTACACTTGACGTGGAATCTCCAGGCCCCAGAAATTGTCCAGATGACCCCAGAATCCACAGAGTCCGCAGAAATTGTGTGTCGACGTACTCGTACTCGTAAGTGGGTTTATGCCCCCAAGACAGCTGTCCTTGGGAGAGAACGGCCATGTGATGGCATGAAAGTCTTCCATGGCGACAATACGCAGCTGCGATGCGATGCAAATATCAACAATCGGAACCAAATTCGCGTAGTAGTGGCCAATGGCGCTGCAGACGGCACGGCAAGCCGTCGAACAGCGGTGAGGGGTCTTCCTGATCCCTCTCTCTTTCTTCTTTTCTTGATTGTTCTCTCCTCCTCTCTTCCCTCTCTTTTCCTTCCTTTTCTCCAGTGTCGTACCCATCGTCGTGTCGATCAGCCCGATCTCCTCACCGGAAATTAGCCTGAATAGAGCTGCCACCCATCCACCGAGCACAGTTGCACTGCAGCGGGCCTGACCCCAACCCTCCCGTCAGAACCCAGATCACGATTCCGGGAAGCTGGACTAGCCGTTTCGGGGGCGATCGAGAGAGCAAATGCGACAGACCGTCGGATGACAAAAGCAATGAAGTCCGAGGCTCGCATGCAAAATGTCGAGGCTGGCAATATGCTTGTCTTGGGTGACTGCCGCGGAGGATGCGCTAGTACCGTTTTGGAATTGACTTCGCACAAAGCTTCCGATGAGCTCGGATTGAGGATTCTAACATTGACATGTTGGAAGAGGACATGTTGAAGATTGTTGGCGCTGGTTTGGCCAAAGACAAAGCTTGGCTTACATAGCATGGCGAGCATGGCTGTTGGAGCACCTTCCCGCAAAATGCCCCTGGCGCCCCTGGGGAATTGGCGAATGGAGTGGCGGCAGGCAAGTGCGATAAGATAGGACGGCAAGAACAGAGTCATAGGCCCTGGGCGGGAAAGAGCACCCCGCTATCGGCGGCCGTGCTAGCCAAACGGCCGTCCGCGATGGCTTCGTTTTATTTTTTGCAGACTTTGTTCGAGTGACTCAAACCACCACGACAGACGACTCACAAGACGACTCACAGGCTCACCGCAGTCACCAAACAATCACACCGCAACTGGTGAAGCGTGTATATAATTCGGCGACCATTTCGACCATTTCGAACCATCTAGGCTGAGGGAGGCCCCGATTGACCGACAAGCACAGCCTCCCATCCACACCCCTTCGCTTCCTCTCAACCCTCTATATTGCCCACTATGTCGCCGGCCTTCAACCTCCAGACGTGTGCGCGGCCAAACATCCTGGCCCTCGAGCCGTATCGCTGCGCAAGAGAGTGAGTTGCCCCCCCCCCCCCGCCCCCCCAACACACATACTTTATCACGCCAGAACTTGGCCACTAACGTCTCGTCTCAGCGACTACAAGGACGACGGCACCAATGTGCTGCTCGACGCCAACGAGAACGCGTATGGACCGCCTATCGGCGCGAACTCGGGCTCCGCCTCCTCGACCCTCGCCGCCGAGGCCGAGGCGACCGGCCTCGATCTGCTCGGCCTCCACCGCTACCCAGACCCCCACCAAGCCGACCTCAAACAGCAGTTGTGCGCGCTGCGCAACACCCACGCCCACACGCCCAAGACGCTGACGCCGGACAACCTGTTTGTCGGCGTCGGCAGCGACGAGGCCATTGACGCGCTGCTGCGCTGCTTCTGCGTGCCCGGCCGCGACCGCATCCTCGTGTGCCCGCCCACGTACGGCATGTACAGCGTCTCGGCGCAGGTCAACGACCTCGGCCTCGTCAAGGTGCCGCTGACGCCCGCGCCCGAGTTTGGCGTCGACGTGCCTGCGGTGCTCGCGGCGCTCACGGCGTCCGTCGAGGCCAGTGCGTACGACATCAAGGTGGTGTACCTGTGCTCGCCGGGCAACCCCACAGGCAGCGCGCTGCGCAAGGAGGACATTGCCGCCGTTCTGGGCCACCCGACGTGGAACGGCATTGTCGTCGTGGACGAGGCGTACGTCGACTTTGTCGCGGACCAGAGCGGTGCCTCGCTCGCCGAGTGGGTGCTCGAGTGGCCCAACCTTGTTGTGATGCAGACGCTGTCCAAGGCCTTTGGCATGGCCGGTATTCGGCTCGGCGCTGCGTTCTGCGCGGCGCCCGTTGCCGCCCTGCTCAACGCCCTCAAGGCACCCTACAACATTGCCAGCCCCACGAGCGCGCTCGCCCGCAGCGTGCTGGCCGCCGACGGGCTCGCCGCCATGGAGGCCAACCGCGCCAAGCTGGTGGCCCAGCGCGACCGCCTGGTCGCTGCCTTGCCGCAGATCCCCGGCGTTGGTCGGCTGCGCGGCGGCGTCGACAGCAACTTTTTGCTGTACGAGATGCTCAACAAGCAGGGCGAACCCGACAATGCGACGGCGCTCGCCGTGTACACGAAGCTGGCCGAGCAGCGCGGCGTTGTCGTACGCTTCCGCGGCAAGGAGCACGGCTGCCTGGGCTGCCTGCGAATTACCGTCGGCACCGAGGACGAGGTGACTCGGTTCCTGGAGGCGCTCAAAACGACGCTGGCCGAGGTGCGGGTATAAGATGGCGCCACCTGCTGTATAGATTTTGTTTTATTGCAAGCGAATCCAAGAAATAAAAGCACAACTTATTATTCATTATATATCTATTTATTTATTTTTTTCTTTGCTTACACGTTTGTGCACACCCACCTAATAGCTTTTCGGCAGACCCAGGGCCTTCTCAGCGACAAAGTTGCGGATCATCTCGCGCGACACGGGCGCCAGCCGCGGCACCAGGCTCTCGCGCAGGTACCGCTCGACGTGGAACGCCCGCGCATAGCCCATGCCGCCCATTGCCAGCACCGCGCGTTCGCACGCCTGGAACGCCGCCTCCGCCGCCAGGTACTTGGCCATGTTGCACGCCACGCCCAGGTTCGCCGGCAGCTTGCCCTCGCCCTGCGCCCGGTACACGTCGTACTGCGCCGCCGCGTTGTACACCACCAGCTTCGCCGCCTCCAGCGACATCCACGCCTCCGCCAGCGGGTGCGCCACGCCCTGGTACGCGCCGACGGGCTTGCCAAACACCACGCGCTCGCCCACGTACGCCACCGCCCGCCGCAGCGCCGCGTACCCCAACCCCAGCGCCTCGCCGCCGATCAGGCACCGCTCCGCGTTGAGCCCGTGCAGCACGATCCGGAACCCCTGGCCCTCGGCGCCCACCAGCGCGCCCGCGCCGTCCTCGACCTCGTACCCGTCAAAGAAGACCTCGTTGGCATCCACCGCACGCCCGCCCATCTTGGGGATCGGCTGCAGAGACAGCCCCGGCTTGGTCTTGTCCAGCGGGATGCACAGCAGCGTCAGCTCGCCGTCGATCTTGTCCGTGTCGCCCTTGCCCGTGCGCGCCAGCAGCACCATACGGTCGGCCACCTGCGCCGACGAGATCCAGATCTTCTGGCCCGTGATGCGGTACGAAAAGGTGCCATCCGGCCTCTCGATGCGCTCGGCTCGCGTGCGCAGCTTGCGCGTGTCCAGCCCCGCATCGGGCTCCGTCACGCCAAAGCACGTGCGCCACTCGCCGGCAATGATGCGCGGCAGCCAAGCGGCGCGCTGCTCGGGCGTACCGAAGCGCGACAGCGGCTGCGTCGCGTAGACGTTGGCGTGGATCGACTGTGCGCCTGCAAACCCAGCGCCCGACTCGGCGATCGTCTGCAGCATCGTGACGGCCTCCGACAGGCCCAGCCCGACGCCGCCCATCTCTTCGGGCAGTGCAATGCCAATGTAGCCGGCGTCGGCAATGGCCTTGTGGAAGTCGCGCGGGTACGTGCCCGTGTCATCTCGTTCAGCCCAGTATTCCTGGTAGGTCAGCATTGAGCACACAATATATTTGTTCACCACCATAATAACGCACATCCGGAAAGTCGGCGCAGACGCGGAACACGGCTTCCCGCACCTGGCGCTGGGTGTCGGACAGACAGCTGGCGTCCATGAGACTCAGCCGGGGATCTGATGCGGCGCCACCGCCAGCCGAGGCCATGTGACGGCGGGCGGACACGGCCCATACTGGCGACGCAGCCTGCCGTAGAGGCCGGGAAAGCCGGAGGTTGGCCGGCCGGAAGGCGGTGCTCCGGCCGACCGCAGAAACGGGAAATTGCTTGAGAAAAGACATCACAGTGTCGTCGCAGTCGTCGTCGCCGTCAATGCTAGCAATATGAATCTATTTTCGCAAATGTGACAGAAGAAAGAAGACAGCTCTGGCACGAGTCGGCGTTTTGCTCCGACGTCGCCTTGAGGGGCTATTTAAACAACGGTCGTAACCACAGCTTCGGCGACTAAGACCAGGGATCCCAAGCGTGTAAGCCAGGCGGGCCACGCCGCCGGGACAGCGCTGCACGTCGCTAAACTCCCCTGGACGTCCCCTATTTTTACACGAGATCTGCCCTCCCTAATCTAGATTTTGCGGGGAAAATGCCGAAGTCGTTTATTCCCACGCGCGCTCTTCTCCGTAATAAGATACATTTGATATAGCCGACCTATTTCTCCCCACAGTCTGACGATGTGACGTACGGCGTGCTTTGCTCTGAACGGACATGAGATTGACTCTGTTTCTATTGTCTATGATTTTTTTATTGATTTTTCTTATTTATGGTTACACAGTCCTTTCGTTTGCAACCTGGCGGACGGATCTGTGGTGCCGTTTTCCAAAAGCCCGAATAGCACGTGACAGGTCTGCCTTCTGGTAGCACGACGTCTGCCCTGCGCTTCCCAATGTTCCCAACTCCTTGCTGGTTTGAATACAATACGCATAAAATAGTGAGAGCGAAAAAAAAGAGGCGAAAAGACACAAAAATAGCTGCCGAAAGTGCTTATGCCATCCCCCAGGCAAACAGGGCGCACGCCACGCTGACGACGGTCCACCGCAGATCGACTACGGGCATGCCCGGTGCGCTCGACTTCTTGGAGGACGTCGGCGACGGGGCCGGTGCAGTCGGCGAGGGCGAGGGCGTGGGCGGCGGGTTGGCCGCGGCCAACACGTCGTTGAGCGCCAGCAGACCCTGCACAGTCTCGAGCGCGCACATCTCCTGGCCCAGGCCCACGCTGCCGTCGAACCCGTTCACGTACCACTTCTGGCCACACGTGGTGCCGTTCGCCGTCGGCGCGTCGTCAATGTTGGCGCCCGTGCAGGCCTTGCCGGCGGCGGTGGCCGAGGTGCGCATGTAGTCGGTGACGTTGGGCGCCAGCGACGGTAGCACCTGGATCGATGAGTACATGAAGCGCGACAGGAAGCCCTTGAAGGTCTTCATGTCCTTCGTACAGGTGCCGACGCCTTCACACGCGTGCTCCCACATGACGTCGGTCGCGTTTTTGTAGGGCGAGAAGAAGAGCGCGGCCGCGCCCAGCAGGCCCTCGGCGCGCGTCGCCCACACATCGTCGCCCGTCTGCTTGGCCAGCGCCGCGGCGCCGTACAAGAAGATGCCGTTCTGGTACGAGAAGCTGAGCGGGTTGATCTGCGTGCAGTTCGTGGCCGAGTCGGTGCCGTCAAACACGTTGTAGTGCTTATCAATGATGCCCACGCTGTCGGTCCAGTCCCAGACCTTGGTGGCCCAGTCGACGTACGTCTTGTTGCCGGTGAGCAGCGCAAGGCGCGCCGAGATGAGGAAGAAGCCGCCGTTGCTGGCCGAGTTCTTGTAGTTGAGGCCGTTGAAGTTGTCGGCGTAGATCTGCCATGTGAAGCCGCCCTCGCACTTGGTCGTGTTCCAGCGCACGACCATGTCGTTCCACACATTGATGCTAAGGTCCAGCCAGCTGGGCACGCCCTTGGGCGTCAGGTCGGCGGGCTGTGTGAAGTTGTGCTCAGCAGCAGTGAGCGCCGTGAAAGCCCAGAAGGCCTGGTCGTCGTTGCCCTCGTCGAGTTGGTGGGCCGGCACGATAAAGTTGTTGGCCGGGCCTGTGTTGGCCATAATGGCGGTCGCAATAACGTCGTCGTAGGAGGTGTCGTTGGTGTAGTGCGAGTAGTCCAGCATCGCACCCATCAATGCACCGGCCTCCCACCAGTAGTATGGGTCTGGCAAGTCGGCAAAACTCTTAAAAGATATGTTAGCACGGTGTAATTACGTCGTATACCTATTTAACTCCCAATCTGGAGTTGTGCATTTGCGTCTCCAGCATGGATCGCCGCACGGGGGGGCGCTTTCGTTTTGCAACGTACCGATGCATTACCGGAGTAGTACGACATGGCGCCGCTGGCTAGGGTCTTTGCGACGCCCACGATGGATGCTGGGGTACTGTTAGTGACGTGCAGATGATGTGGTGCCACAGGGCCACGGTTTGAAAGTGCCATGGCAGTGAAGCGAACGACCATTTGACCGGGCCGGCTTGAGAGACTTACTGGAGTCTTCGACTGAGAGATCCGAAGGTGCGACGGCGTCGGCAGCCGCCACGACGGCAGCCAGGAAGGCCGCCTTGAGAAACAACATGGTTGCTGTGTGAGTTGAGGTGGGCGCAAGAAAGACAATCGACGATAACGACAGTGGGGGAGGGAAACAAGTCCAGTCAGAGGTTGATCGGGCGAGAAAAGGGGAAGAATGACGAAAGACAAGCGGTAGCTGAGCTCTCGTCCTCCGCGAAAACGAGCAACTGGCGTTTCCTTTGTCGGCGAGGGCGTTGTCAAAGAAAAAACAAATGAAGAGCAGCAAACAAAGATCGAGAGGTACTGGAAACAAATAAGCAACGGGGGCGTTGCTGTCTAAGATAATGGGTAAAGAGTGCCACCAGGGAGAAAGAAGTGAAAGAAAAGAGAAAAAGAAAAGAAATGTAAACGATGTCGTCCAAGAAGCAAAACATAAAAAAGAAAGCAAAGTTTGTTCGTATTGCAGGAAGTGACACGGTCAGACAGGAAACGAGGCGAATGAATACGAGAAAACAGCGTCCCAAGTTGGACTAGGGGCGTAGCTTCCTCTTCGTAAAAGCAACGCGAGGTGAGCGAGTGGGACGGGACAGACAACGGACGAAGGAACGACCCAGCAGCCAGAAGAAAAGAAACAAAGGAAAACGGTGGGAATACGAAAGGAAAGAGCGAGGGGGAGAAGACAGTGAGAAAGACAGACAGAGGGAAGGCGCGAGAGAGAGAGAACGGAGAGAAGCAACCCCTTGCAAGGGAGCGGTCCAAGCAATGACAGTGAGCCTCTCAAAAAGCGACACGGAGAAAGGAAACCCACAAAAAAAAAGAAAGTTACAATCGGGCTCAGGCACACAGGCACAGCAACGCCCCCAAAAGCACGAAAAAGGAGCTGGCGTTCCTTGGCTGCAACGCTGCGGCTGACGCTGAGTGCTTTCGCTCCTTCCTTCCTTCCTCCCGTTTTGGTTGCGAGCGCGAATGTATTTTACCTGCACAGAAGGAAGGAGCGTCGGCGTGGCGAGGCTGTCGTTTAGGGCGACAGGGTCTTTCAGCAAGCGCCTCTTGGCACGTCTTTAATTCGGCCTTTCGCAACGGCGGTCAACCTTGGCTTGCTTGGGTCAGGTTAAGGACTTTTTGGCGCCGTCCAGGCCAGTTTCCAGGCTCGACCAGTGGCGATCGCCAGGGGGCTAGACCACGGCGACTGTTGACACAAAAGACAGCAAATTCACGGCCGGCGTCTATCAGACTTTTTGGCCGTTTTTTTTGGTCGTGTTTTTAGTCGTTCCTGGCCAATCAATGGATAATTAGGCCACAAGTACAGAGTATCAGAGGCCACAACTCGAGCGCCTAACACTGACAGCGATGGCAGTTGCGTCGTCTGGTCTTTCTGTCTTCGTATGCTGCGAGTTTGTCGCTCCTGCCCGCGCTCTTGTGTTTTGCGCTCCTTCCTCGATCGCTCGTTTTCCGCAGAAACAAGCTTAGTGGTAAACCTGTCGTTGCCATTGACAGATCCCGGGTTCGATTCCTGGCCGACGCATCATCTCACTTTTCACATCTCGCCCAGGATAGATGGGCCGACCCTCGTCGTCAAAGTAGACGGGCTTGCCGATGCGGAAGGAGTGCTGCAGCGCGGCGACAATCTTGGCGGCCTCGTTGGCGTCCTCGACCGAACAGGTCAGCGGCGTACCGTCGACGACGGCGCCGGCGTACTCGCCGATGTCTTCGTAAAAGGTGGCATCGTACAGAGTGAAGGCGTCGGGGGTGCTCTGGGTGCGGACGCCGTCTGAATCGCGGATCTCGACGCGGTTGATGGCCGAGTTGCTGTGGATGGCGGACAGGGCCTTGGTGCCATAGACGCGGGTGGCGGACTCAAGCCGTTGGCCAAGGTGCGGCCAACGTGCAGGTTGAAGACCTTGGCACGCGGCCCGACAGATTTTACCACTAAACCATCAACGCTCACTGAGCGGAGTGCTTTCTGTGGAAGAATCTCGTCTGGTGAGGCTTTTGTGGATGTGGATGTTACGATGGAGAGTGCACGCATGGCCTCTCGAAAGACGCACATGGTGGCGTGTCTACTTTGCCGTTTTACATCAATTTATTCCTTTTATTACCTTAAAAAGCTTTTCTCGTCTTTACAAAGTCCGATTGCCGGCTCTCCTCTCTCCTCAACCAAGCTTTCCTGTCAGAAAGCTTGGTTTCGGCTAAAGGAGCGCGCGCGACCCCGGGACATACACCGAGCCCCGCTGCAGGCAAGAACAAGAGCGTCGTGCTCGTACGAGGCTTTGAGCTGTTTTGAGTTACCTGTACTCAATGAGGCGATGAGGAAGTAAAGAATTCAGTAAAGGAACAGTTTTGTAAACAAAACCCGAAAACACTACCGATCATGCCGCCTCTTCCTGGGTTCTCCGACAACCCGCTGCGCACGCGCGACGACCTCGTGGCGGCCACGCTCGCCCTGCTCCGGCCGTTGCAGCAGGCGTGCTTTTCGCCCCAGAATGGACGGGTGCGCATCCCTGTGGCGACGGGCGCACACTTTGACGAAGCGGCGGCCCAGCTCGAGGGGTTTGCGCGGCCGCTCTGGGCGGTCGGCGCTCTCCTCGAGGGCTCCAGCGAGGGCTCGGCGGAGGTGCTGGACCCGTGGATCCGCGGCATTGCGGTCGGCACGGACCCCGAGCACCCCGAGTACTGGGGCGACATCAACAACATGGACCAGCGCATGGTGGAGTCGGAGATTGTGTCGTATGCGCTGCTCGCCGCACCGGAGCGAATGTTCCACGCGCAATCGCCCACAGTGCAGGCCAACATTGTGGCCTGGCTTCGGCAGATGAGCGGCAAGGCGATGCCGCCGACGAACTGGCTCTGGTTCCGGGTGATGGCGAATCTGGCCCTGCTGCGGCTGACCTGGGGGGACGAAAAAGAAGAAAAGGATGCGGTGCTCGTGGACCAGATGAAGGACGACCTGGCCAAGCTCGACTCGTACTACATTGGCGACGGCTGGTCGAGCGACGGGGCGTGGCTGACCGAAGAGCAGCAGGCGGCCGAAGAAGACGAGGCACGGGTCAATGGCAGCCGCGACACGGGCATCGGCCGGCAGGCGGATTATTACTCGGGCAGCTTTGCCATTCAGTTCAGCCAGCTGCTGTACTGCCGGTACGGCGGCGCCGACCTCGACCCGGCGCGGGCGGAGCGGTACCGCACGATGGCGCGGCAGTTTGGCGCCACGTTCTGGCGGTACTTTGATGCCGACGGTGCAGCGATTCCCTTTGGGCGCTCGCTGACGTACCGCTTTGCGTGTGGAGGTTTTTTTGCCGCGCTCGCGGTGGCCAAGGTGGAGGACATGCCGGCGCCGCTCAACACGCCCGGTGCCATCAAGGGTTTTTTGTTGCGGCACCTGCGGTGGTGGGCAGCACACTCGGAGGAGGTATTCAGCCAAGACGGCACCATGACGATTGGCTGGCAATACCCGTGCGTTGCCCACCCTCTCGATGCGTGCTAATAGCTAATACTTTTGCTAACACGACGTGCGTTTAGGAACATGTACATGGCCGAGGACTACAACTCACCCCAGTCGGTCTACTGGTGCCTCAAGACACTGATTGCTGTGGCTCTCCGCGACGATGACGCGTTCTGGACAGCCGAGGAAGAGCCGTACCCGGCATTTTTTGATGAACGGCCTGCCGTGCGCCTCGTGCCAACGCCGCAGCAGATCCTGTGCAACCACCCCGCCGGCCGCCACCACTTTCTGCTCTCGCCGGCGCAGTTCGTGGCATGGCCGATGAAGGCGACGCAGGCCAAGTACTGCAAGTTTGCCTACTCGTCGGCGTTCCCGTTCTCGGTGCCCACGAGTCCGCTGATCCAGCAGCTGGCGCCGGACAACACGCTCGCTGAGCCGCGACGGCCGTGAGTCGTGGGCGCTCAAGTGGAAGCACTGCCGGGCGGCGTCCTTCCCGGCGTTTTCTGCCTTCTCGGCGTCGGGCGTCAGAGAGGAAGGCACGGCAGCCGCGGTGCGGTGGTATCCGTGGGGTGACCAAGCCGTGCAGGTGGACACGACACTCGTGCCGCCAACAAATGCATGGCCGGACTGGCACGTGCGGGTGCACCGCATCCGGGTGAACAAGGCGGTCCCCATGCTGCATGCCGTCGAGGGCGGCTTTGCCGGGCCGGGCCGACGGAGCACAGACGGCGGAAACATTGACATCCTGCCTGTCCAGCCAACGAGGCTGGTGCTGGGCGAGAACGAGGAAGTGCTGCTGGGTGATGGTGATGGTGCATCTTCCGTGGTGGTTCTGTCCTACGCAGGCGCCGTGGGCGTGGCCATCGACGAGCCCGTCCTGTCTGTGCCTGCAGGGTCACCGACGGTCAAAGCGCGCTGTGCACACCTCAAGCCGGACTCGAACACGAGCCTGGCGTACCAGCGCAGCCTGATTCCCACGGCATACCACGATGTCACAGACAGATTGACGGGCGGGCTGGCGGCGGGCACGGAGCTTGTCCTGGTGACCAAGGTGTTTGCTATAAAGGCCGGCACAGACATTACAGACATTACAGAGCGGTGGAATAGCAAGCCGAGGGTGGCTTTTGGCGAGGCACCCGTTGGGCCATGCATTGTGCTACCGGTGTACGCAGGCAGGTAGCCTACGAGTATCAGCAGCAATATTAAGTCAATAAACGCGAATTCATTTAAGGTGTGAACGTACTGGATAGCAGCCACTAGATAGATAACACGCACTCCGTACTCCGTGTCCGAAAGAGATGAATAGATTGATTAATTCATATGTGTATATGTGTGGGTGGGTGAGGCGGAGCACCCGGAACCATTGGCTTCTCCATCTTCGCGGGCACCGGGGCAAGTCGCGGCCGGTCATAGACAGGCCCGGTTCGACACATCGAAGTTGGAGAACGCGACGAGGGTAAATAGGAAGAGGGAGAGAGTGGTAAAAAGTAAAACAGAACAAAAAGAACAAAAAGAACAAAAGAACAAACGAACAGAAAAAGTGGCAGGGAGGACAACAAACCACATCGAGACACGCCTGCAAAATAAAAAACTGCTAAATCAAGTCCGAGTCACACAATGTCCAGCTCGTCGTCAGAAACCAGCTCCGAGGGCCCCGTGCACAGCGACAACACCTCTGTCGACAGCACGCCGGCCTCCTCGCGGCTGGACGCCCGGCTACAAACACAAGCACCGCTGCTCGAGCGGTTTGGCGGCATCTTCGCCGAGAATGCCGTCGCGAAGATCACGCGCACGGCCGTCGATGCGCTCATCGACAACGACCCCCCGACCCGGTACCCCGAGTACGTGCCGCAGACGGGCGCCAACGCCAACCACTACGAGCTGCGCGACGCCCAGTTCTGGACCTGCGGCTTCTTCCCGGGCTGCATTTACCTGTTGCTCGAGCGCTTCATCAAGTTCCCGCACAGCATCCCGCGGACGCCGACGCTCACGCCCGCAGTCCGCGCACGCGTCCAGGCAACGCTCGAGACCACGGCCGCGTCGTGGGACGCGCCCATCCGCGCCATGGCCGGCCGCACCGACACGCACGACATGGCGTTCATCGTGATGCTGTCGCAGCGCGCGCGCCACGAGCTGTACCACGATGCGCGCGCGCGCGGCGCTGTGGTCGAGGCCGCGCACGCGCTCTATACGCGCTACAACGCGCGCGTCGGCGCCATTCGCTCGTGGGACACGCTCGACCAGAACGGCGTCCACATCCGCTCGCTGACCGACGACTTTTTGGTCATCATCGACTCCATGTGCAACCTCGAGCTGCTCTATTACGCGGCCGGCCTCACGGGCGACGACACGCTGGCCGCCGCAGCCACGTCGCACGCCGATGCTGTTATACGCAGCGTCCTGCGCGACGAGTCCAAGTCCGGGTCAAAGAACGGCAAGGGCAAGTGCGAGGGCGCGCCGCTGTACAGCACCTTCCACGTGGCCAACTTCTCGCCCGTCACCGGCGAGATCAAGGAGCTGCGCACGGCCCAGGGCTATGCACGCGACTCGACGTGGGCGCGCGGCCAGGCCTGGGGCATCCTGGGCTTTGCGCGCACGTTCTTGCGGACGGGCGAACCGCGGTTTGCGCGCGCCGCTGCGGGCCTGGCCAACTACTTCTTGCTGCGCCTGGACGCGGCGCCGGCGTGCGTCGAGGTCCCTGGGTGCCGCGGCCCCAAGCGCGGGCGCTACGTGCCGCTGTGGGACTTCGACGCGCCGGTCCATGCGGCCGAGGTGGCAGACACGGGCCCGCTGCGGGACTCGTCGGCGGGTGTCATTGCCGCCAACGGCATGCTGATCCTGTCGCAGGCGCTGCGGGCGGGCGGGCCCCAAAAGACGGCCGAGGCAGACGGCTACCTACAGGCGGCGTTTGACATTATCGAGGACACACTGGCGCTGTCACTGGCGGCGGAGACGGCCGAGTTTGCATCTGCATCGACATCGACGTCAGGAGTCAAAGACACGCAGGCGGACCGGACGTTTGCGGCTATCCTGAAGCACGCGACGGCCAATGCCAACGCGCGGGACCACCACCGCTACTGGAACCACGGCCTAGTGTATGCGGACTACTACCTGCTCGAGTTTGGCAACAACCTGCTGCGGATGGGGCTGGCATAGATGAGCGACGAGACTACGAGCGACGAGACTACGAGCGAAGCGAGTAGGCGAGGAGCACACTGCATAGACTCCGAGCGAAGCGAGTAGGCAAGGAGCACACTGAATAAATTCAATAGACTCAATATATAATAATTTGATAAACGAACACAATCAAGTCCACCGGCCCGGTGCGGCAAAAAAGCTGTCTTCAAAGCTGATCACCCGGTCACGGTCCATAAACTGCTGGTCCAGCAGCAGATGCGAGATGGCGGCGAGGTCGTCGGTGTGCCCCGTCGGTACCGACACGGCCGAGGCTGCCGCGTAGGCCGGATTTCCGCTGCCTGCCATGGCTTGGGCTTGGGCGTGCTGGTGGTACGTCGTCATCACCGGCGACAATTGGTCCAGCGGCTGCATTGGCCACGTCGGATGCACCGTCGGGTGAATCGTCGGATGAACTTGTGAAAGATGTGTTGGCGAAGGCACAGCCGGCTGGACAGCAACCTGGACAGCCGCCTGGATAGCACCCGGCTCAACGTACCCGCTTGCCGTGTTCGTCTTCGTCTTCGTCTTCGGCTCAAACTCGGTATACCCCAGCACATCAACGACAAACGACGGGCTGGCCAGGCACTGCCGGTGCAGGTCCTTGAGGTGCTGCGCATAGTGCCCGGCCAGACTCAGACTCAGACTGGTGCTCTTCTTGGCTTGGTCCGGTTTGTTGTTGCTGCTGCTGCCGCTGCCGCTGCCGCTGCCGCTGCCGCTGCCAACCCACCGCCGGTCCATGTCCTCCAGGCTCCTGAGCAGCGACCAGAACTCGGGCAGGACGTCCACGTTCATGTTCGCCCCCGCCTCGTACCGCCAGTGCACCAGAAGCACCCGCGCACTAATGTACACGCAGAACGCGAACTGGCTCGCCACCGGGCTGTGCTTGGCCGTGTACCGCAGGTACTTGTTCGTGATCGTCGCCGTCTCCACGGCCGCGTTCTGGCACGTCTCCGCACTGCAAAAACTCGGCAGCTTCACGATGCGCGTCCACCACGCCGGGTCCGGGTACGCGATGCGCTGATGTAACAAAATCGTCGACGTGTTGTGCGTAATGTGCGCCAGCGTCAGGTTGGGGTCCATGTTGACGAGCGCCGGCTGCCGCGACACATTGGAGTCGCGCCACCGCTGCGGCAGGTACATCTTCCAGTGCACCAGCCGCAGGTCCAACTCCTTGAACCGCGTGAGCCACCGGCTGACGTCCTGGCGTTGGCCAAAGTCGACGCTCTGCCGTAAGAACGTCGACACCACGCGGCTCAGCGACTCGGCAGCCTCGATGCAGTACGCAAACGCGCCGACGTTGGTCGTGTGGCCGTGGCTGTGCGTCGACGCGGGCGAGTCGGCGGGCTCACGCTCACGCTCACGCTCACGAGCTCGGTCTCGGTCTCGATCTGCTGCGCCGGGGTCCGGCAGGCCGGCGGGCGGGCCGTACATGTACGGCGTGAGCACGGGCTCCTCCTTGTGGAAGAAGAAGCCGTCGGCGGGCAGGCGGCGGTGCACGTCGGCCGCCGCGAGGCCCGTGTTCCAGCCCGTCGCCACAGAACAAAACCGGTCCAGCAGCAAGACACACCAGAACACGCGTCGGCGCTCTTCCTCTTCGATCCAGTTGTGTGGTGGACCGAGGATGGTCATGGGACGCAACAGGGGCTGGCCGCCGGTTTGGCCGCCGTTTTGGCTGCCGTTCTGGCCACCGTTCTGGCTGCCGTTCTCGTCCTCGGAGTTGAGGCCCAGGTAGTCGACCGTGCGCGTCAGCGAGGCCACAATCGACCAGGCCCGCGCCGTCGCCCCCGAGCCAATGTCGTGGAACGCCAGGATGATGAGCGCCTGTAGGCTCTCGACCGACAACCTGTCCATGGCCGACAGCAGCACGTGGCTGCGCGACCGTTGCGCCAGCCGCAGGAGACCATTTCGATTTAGATCAGGATCCCCTTCTCCCTCTAGGTCCTCCGGCTGCACGTAGCGCGCGGCCGCCACCACCATCGCGTGCAGGATGCACGCCAGCCGCGGCCGCTGCTCGGCGTCGTGCATGCGCCGCCGGAACTGCGTCTCGTGCAGCACGGGGATCCACGGCTGCACGGCCACAAAGTAGGCGTTGACGACCGCCTGGAGCGTCTCGGGCGGCGGCAGCCCGGGTGACATTGCAATGTCTGCGTCTGCGTCTGCGGCTGCCTCGGCGTCGGCGGCTGCTTCCATGTCTTCCAGAGACCGCGCGAGGTCAATGTCGGGGTTGCCGCAGCTATCGACCATCCGTCGCCGCTTTCGCCGCGGGCTGTCGCTGTGGCTGTGGCTGTCGACATGGCTGGGGCCGTTGGCCGTCACTGGTGAGGAGGCGGCCAACGACGGCGAGGCGATGCTGATGCTGTGAAGTGCGACGCCATTTGTTGGTGGCGGTGCTGGTGTGGCTCGAGCTACCGTCGTGTTAGCTACCGTCGTGTTGGCTGCCGTCGTATTGACTGCTGTCGTATTGGTTGCCGTGGTGTTGAGCGTGTTGAGCTTTTGCAGTTCCTGGGCTAGGACCGCCAGGATGCCGACAACATTCGGGCTGGCCTCCGGCGCTGGGGTGGCCGGTCGGCTTGCCAATGCATTCTCGAGGGCCTCGATTCTCTGACTAAGAGCCTCGATGGCGCCCGGCCGCAGCCCTGGCTTGGCCTTTTTGGCATCGTATACGCAGGCCACATCCAGTCGCTGGCAGTGCATGCAGCTCGGCAGGTCCCGCGAGCACTTGAGTTTTCGTTTGCGACACCCGAGACACGACGTCAGCTTGTCCGTCTCTGCCGCGGTCTCTGCCGCGGTCTCGGGGTTTGTCTCGGGGCCTGCCTCGGCCGGATCCTCTGCAGTCGGGCTCATCGTTATTGCCCGGGCCGGTGATGTTGCCGATGATGGAGAAAGCAGCAATGGCCCAAGACCAAGGATCAGAGATCAGAGAAATACAAAGTAGATATGCAAGCGAGGTGAAATGGTCACGCGGTCCACCTTTCCCCTGTCTCCATACGACGACGCATGATATCTCCGTTTTGCTCTTTGTCCTAAGCACTCCTAGCGTTATCCATTCTCCATCCAACGTCGACTTCTCCCCAGATGCCCCGCACGAGATGGTGACAAGCGTGAACATGGGCTCATGGGGTTACAGGCCTGCCCTGGTCAGCTGTAGAAAAGCGGAGAAGCACCGGCTAAATGGGAGATGGTCGGCCGACCAATTGTCCGGGAATCGGTTCGTCGTAGGACAGGAGGCGAGCGAGGTTCTCTTTTTTCGGTTGAATCTAAACCGAGTACGTGGTAATTTGGACTCTATTTCAATTGAATTTAACAAAGTACGGCTAACTTTGTCTCTTTTTCGGTTGAATTTGACAAAGTACGGGTAACTTGGTTTCTTTTTCGGTTGAATTTAATAAAGTAATTTGATAAGATTATAAGATGCGTCGTGGGAAATAAATATGTGATTACTAATCAACATCAGCATCAGCAGCAACATCAACAGCCACATCAACGTCCACACCAACATCTAATCACCACGAACGGAAAACCCAAATTCGATGCAAACTGCCCTGCATTCAATCGTAGACTACTACACCTCAACCTCGTTGTGCTGAACGTTGCGCGTCTTGCTGTCCGCCGCGTTCGAGTCGACCTGCTCAATGTCCAGGTTGGCCGTCTCCGCCTCGACGACCATGCCCATCTTCTTCATCGCATTGGTGCCCGCCAGCGCATCCGGGCCGTCAAAGATCTGCGCCACATCCTCTAGCGCATAACCGCGCGTCTCGGGGAAGAAAAAGTAGATCAGCGTAAGGTTGAACGCAATCACGCAGCACCACACAATGTAGTACCGCCACGCCAGGTTGGTCATGCCGATCGGGTTCACAAAGCTGTTGAAAATGCCCGCAATGTTGCCCGTCAGCTGGTACACCATGGAGCCCTTGGAACGCAGCGCAAACGGCAGGATTTCCATGACGTAGGTCGGCGCAATGGGCGACTGGACGTGGTAAAAGGCCGAGAAGACCATGATCATCACAATGACTGCCGCCGCCAGGCCCGTGTCCTGGAAGTTGCGCTGCTGGTTGATGGCCGAGCAGACGGTCCAGATGATGTACGACAGCAGCATGCCGGCCATGCCCAACAGAAACAACGTGCGGCGGCCCAGGCGGTCGACGAGGCCAGCAAACACGGCGGCCGTTAGCAGCGACCAGATGGACAGACAGCCGTTGATGACCAGCTGCGTCTTGCTGTCCGTCACACCGATCGAGTTGAGCACGCGCGTCAGGTAGTACGATGTCAGACCGTTGCCGGACCACTGCAGCATCATAGGAATCCAGGCGTTGAGGAAGAAGCGGTGGCGCATGCCGGGCGAGCTGAAGTAGGCCAGCCAGCGTGACTGTTTCTGTTCCTTCTCCATCTCGAGCGTCGCCACGACCTCGGCCATCTCAAAGCGGACGAGCGGCGCGTTGGGGTCGCCGTAGCCGTGGTACTTGGTAAAGAAGGCGAGCGCCTCCTCGTTGCGCCCATTGTAGATCAGCCAGCGCGGCGACTCGGGCGCAAACCACACGATGGCGATCTGCACCACCGACACCAGGCACTGCAGCAGACTCGGCAGCCGCCACGACCACGAGCTGTCGAGGCGGAACGCGCCGTAGGTGATCCACGCCGCCATCAGCGAGCCCAGCGGCCACGACACCATGTACATGGACACAATGATGCCGCGGTGCGTTGGGTACGCGCACTCGGTCAACAGCGGCGGCGCTGCCGTAGCCACCATGCACAGGCCGGCACCCACAATAAAGCGGCCGGCCACAAACATGCCAAAGTTCTGCGCGGCGCCCTGCAGCACGGAGCCAACAATGATGACAGCGGAGCCGCCAAAGATGGGCCAGCGACGGCCGAAGCGCTCGCAGAGCTGCGACGACCACAGCACGGCAATCAGCGTGCCACCCGTCGTACCCGCGGTCATGGCGCCGAGGCGCGTGCCGTTGGGGTGGTCAAAGAACTCGGCCCAGTGCGTGAGCGACTGCATGCCGTTGATCATGCTCGAGTCGAAACCCGACGCCGTCTGCGTGAGCAGAGCCGACAGCAGCAAGAAGTTGAGCTGCAACAGCCGCGTGTCGCGCCACCACGGCTTGCGGTCCTTGGGGATCATGTCCGCAATGTTCAGGCCGGGGCCCAGCGAGGCACTGGAGTCCATGAAGCCGCCCATGCTAATGGTTGTAGTGGTTGCTTCAATAAGGAAAGGAATGTGTAAAGAGGGGAGGAGATGGTGGTGGTGGTTATTGTGGTGTAGGCGAATTGTCGATTGAGCCTTGTCGAGTGAGCCTTGTCGAAATTTCTCCAGAGACATACACCGGGACCGTCCCTTGTTTATATCCTGACCATGCGACGGAGAAGTACAGACGAGTTAATGTCCCGGCGATTGCACGGCACATGCTTGCTCTCGCTCTCGTCTAAAGGGAAGTCCACGTCTCCGTCGTGCCATGGTGCCTTGGTGCCATGGGGGCCCCAGATTCCCCAAGATCGTTCTCCATATTTTCCTTTTTCCCCCCCGCACTGCAACACCAAGCGGGCATCGGGCGGTGTCCGGCAAAAGTCGAGCCCGGTGACCCGAACACATCGTACAATTCATCCTTCGTCTCGTTTTCCAAGTGACTGTAATGAATAAGGATTAGCATCGGCTTTTTCGAGAACGGTCCCTGCCATGCCCCGATGTCATGCACAGTTGCTTTGCCACTGGCTTGCCAATTTAACAATAGACGGGACAATACCGCCGATGGCTAGTCTAACTAGGGGAGAGCGGACGGGGTCCTGTGCTTGCTGTATGGGTATGTAACCTGAGTGGCTCAACAACCTGTCGTCAAATTCGTGAGCCAACAAAATTTGATTCATCGCGGCTGCTGTTTCTTTTTTCAAATATGTGTTTCTGTACAAGGCTATTAAGGTATTTTACAACGAAAGAATTTTGAAAATGAACAAAGACATAAACAGTCTAGGCGGTTCGTATTGTGAACACCCCGTACGCGAATGGGATTCCCAAAGGACGGCTGAGACAGCAGAGCGTCTCGTGGCTTTGCCGCCGTGCCCGTTGATATCTGTGCTGTTGAACTTGCCGGTCGAGGCGCGGCGCTCAAACAACAGGTCCATCTCGGCAAACGAGGGAGCGGGCTTGTCCCCGGGAGGGGGGGAAGGAGCTCGATCAAAAGTCAGGGGCTGAAAAAGGCGGAATAAATATGTATCTATCTACCCAAGCCCATGAATGAGGCCCTGTGGGGGCCAGGTCCGCAGCACGAAGTACGTCTCTCCCTCTGGAGAGATCCATCTCTAAGCTATATGAATTTCACGCATGGACGACGCCCCCAGAAATAAAAATAAAGCCCCGACCCGATAGTCCGGGTGGAGGTAGAGTAGCTCTTCGCCATTTTGGGTAATCCAAGACGCTGTAGCTAATATATGATGAAATCATCGGCAGTCAGGGTGAGGCAACTCTAAGATTCCACGATCAGTAACAACATGTTTCCCACAAGGAGAAATGAACAATACAGTAGTTTTTCGCCTTGCAGCACAAGCCGCTCGGCGCCCGTGGCTGCGTCCCATACGCGGACGTCTTATCGTTAGAGCCCGGCACGATAAGCCGGCCGTCCGGCGAGAAAGCGATGGCGTAAACCCAGCTCGAATGGCCATGCAGCGTCTGCAAATGTACACTCCAATCTTTCAAGAGTGCGGGTGCCCGTATAACCCACTTAGGAAGTTGATCCATGTAGCGCTGACGAATTATGCTCGCTTCGGGACTAAAGACCAGCGCAGAGCAGTAGACCTGAAGCGGAGCCTCCTCGATAATAGAGCCGTGGCTTTCCAGGAAATGATTCGCATCATAGACTACAGCTCTTAAAAGTCGGACAGTTTTGTGTGTGTTTGGGCACGAGCTGAGCGCCTGTCTGGCTAGACTGGCATCGGAATTCGCTCGCAGTGCTTACCTGCTTCCTGTCAGCTATTGCGGGGGACAAGCAGAGTAAGGGGTCTGGCATACTTCCAGGTGCTCTTGTTTCTAGAGGCTGGAGCATAGCAATCCCATCAGCCAGCCGGCCGATTAGCGCAAGAGTCTCCAGCCAGAAGAGAAAGCGAGCCTCGAAAAACTGCGTAATTCCAACGTGCTCTTGAGCGGTCGCAGCATCGGCAATATGCTTGTGCAGCTGCGGACACGCTTCCGCAAGATGGACGGCGATCGTTGTGGCGAACCTGCGCGTGGACGCTAGATCGCCCCTGCCCCGCGACAAGAAGCAGCTCGCGCCGAGCTGCTTTTTGTTGCTGTATTCCCGGGCCACCGTCAACGCAATCGTCGACTTGCCCGTGCCTGCCCAGCCCTTGAGCCAGAATATATGTCTGGTATCGCCGCCATCAACCCAGGTCCTGATCTGTGCGAGAATGTCGTGGCGCGTGTTGGGGAGACATGTCGCCACATGCTGCATGTGGTGAGAGTGGTGAGAGTCAAATGATGCCTCGTGGAGGATGTCGAGGCGCTCAAGCGACCGTTCTAGGGAGGTGTCGCGGCCAGGCTCTAAGAAAGGTCAGTTTCCATGCTGTCTGTTGCGCGTGCAGCTGGAACATTGGCTCACCGTGGATGTTGACGGGCCCGTTGACGTTCTGCCATGGGACGCTTCAGCATTGCAGAAGTGCTGCTGCAAGAGGCTTATTAAGGTTTTCGGTGTAAGGCACGAACTATTATGTATATCTTACCTAGACATCAGTACGTAGATAGAACACAAGAAGCTCTAATAGTGAAACTATTTAGTTTGTACTAGTAATTATTATTTAAGATAGGAGGCCAGAAAGAGGCTGGAAATGGGGCATTTTGTCGTGGCACACTCACCGTTGACTCTACGGTGATTCAATGGGGTCTCACTTGGTGTGCCAGCCAGACCCCATCACCTGACGCTTAGCGCGGCCCGTCGGCGGGGCCGTCGCCCGCCGCCAGGGCCCTTGGCCGCTGTCAGGCTTTATTCAGGCCCCCTCCACTCACCTGCTCTCGCGTCACAGATTCCCCAGGGATTCAACGGTGTATCGCAGAAGCTTTTGATAAAAGATAGCCAGGCAAGAAAAGGATAGGATATCCATGGCTTCCGCCATTTGGAGGTCCAGGAGTTTTTCTTAGCCCGCGGAACAGTCTGGCATTACAATTATCTTTGGGGGGGGGGGGGGGGGGGGGGGGGGGGGGGGGGGGGGGGGGGGGGGGGGGGGGGGGGGGGGGGGGGGGGGGGGGG
>WOUA01000113.1:0-46743 GCA_021397985.1 Sporothrix dimorphospora
AAATATCGTTGAAAAGGGGTGTGGCGCTCACATCCCTGCTAGCGCTGTGCAAGACTTTTGAAATGGACAACCGTACTACGGAGTAAGACTTGTCCCGGGTCGACAGTCAACCGCCCTTGGCTCGGCCAAACCTCCTGCCCCAGCGAGCCTAGCGAAAAACGTGAAAACGAGGACAAAGTAGAAAGTACTTTGTACTTTCTTTTCTCTCTCTGTGTCTCTTTCTTCAACTTCCCTCCCCCCCTTTTCAGTCTTCCCCGTCTTTTACAATGGAGATTGTGTTGGCAGTGTGGAGGCGGCCGCGGAGAGCCAGTGCGAACCTGGGGATGTGTGTGGTCAATCTCGCAATGAAGAACAAAAGAGTGTGAGTGTGTGTGGAATATGCCTGCGGGTTACTCCACGGGCCTCAACGCCAATCTACGGGCCACGCCACCGACAGAGGCGAGACGAGGCCCGCAATGCAACGGTGGCGGCGTGGGTGCCCGCTCAAAGATGTGAACAAGATGCGAGATGTGGAGATCGGAGCATGTGGGTAGGGGAAGACTGGTCGAGTTACGACGAGCTGAAGCGCGGTTGGCGGTTGAGTTTGATGGAGCACCTACATTCGAAGTTGCGCGGCGTGGACGTTCTGGGCTATGGACAGTGGGCGCTGTGGAGGTACTTTGACGCTGTGGACGTTCTTGGTCCGGTTCCTATTTCTTTTCTTTTCTTTTTCTCTGCTTCTCGTATTGTTCTGTGATGGTTTCTTCTTCCTCTCGGCATGTACGCCGTCTTCTTTCTCGTCCGTCTCGTACTCTCTTCCTCCCGTTTCATGCAGACCCTCGGCCCGTCCTGGAACCCGGCTGTTTCTTTTTTCTTGTTTGTCGGTCCGTGGTGGCTTCTCGTTTGGAATTAAGGTTGTTGCCGGTGTTCCGTTGTTTCTTGGCATCCTTTTTTCCCTTTCTTATTTTCTTGCCGCTCACCTGCTCACCCGCGTCCCTTTTCCCTCACTCCATCTCTGCCTCTCTCCCCACATCCCCATTATCTCCATGCTACCCCGTCATTTCGTCATTTCGTCTTTTCGTCTTCCCCCCGTCTCCCCGTGTCCCCGTTTTTCACAACCTACCTTTTGTCTTCGTTACAACTGGCAGCGAGATCGCGCGAGAAATCGACGAGAAATGGCACTTGATGTCAAGCTCCAAATGGCATTGGGAAATGATCGACGACAATTGGACTGTGACTGTGGACGAACATGAAAATGGTCGCCCTCTTCACAGTAGCTGAGCAGCCTAGAGTGGCACCAACAGAAGCTAAGAAAACCAAAGGATCGAGGATTCTAAGGATGCCCATTAAGGATGCCCAAGGATGCGGCCTAATCAAGTCTGAACAACAAAACAAGCACGAACAAAAACAAGAATGTAAACTGCAAGTATCCTACGCCATCCTCAACAACAGGAAATAACTACTCAACGACAGCTCAGTGTTTGTCGGTTGCAGGTTCTCTCGGGTCCAGATGCGCCGACACTACAGTAGACTGCGTCCCCTGATATCTCCCCTCATTCCTCATTCCTCATTCCCTGTCTTCGTCTTGTTATCTTCGCCCCTCTCTTTCGTTCTCCCCTGTCGTCTTTCTTTTTCCAAATGGCATGTCTCTCGACTATCCGTCTACAACTGTCGTTCACATGCGGGTGGCAGCGGCTCTCGCGGTGGCGCAAATCATGGTCCAGCCGACGTAGAATTAAATAAAAACATATAAGTCGACATAAAAACGAAATAAAAACGAAGAATAAAGAGGACCAACCAAAAGGACCACATCTCGTGATGATCCCAATGCACACCGAGCGGGGGCCGTGCTAACCTCTCCACGGCTTCGTACGAATGCACAGCGAGAGCGTTTCTCTGTACGCATTCTTCTCGATGCACACTGCACAGCTGCGGGCAGATGCTCCGCTTGTGCCCACGAGGGATCGTCAGTACGACGAACAATAACATGGAGAAGTCGGGGTTGACCGGGGGGTGGTCTGGGGTCTCCAATTTTCTGTCGGGCCAAGCAGCGGCCAAGAAGCGGCCCAGTGCGTGTTTCCAAGACGTTGGGTTGGATGACAGCCTTTGTTTGCTCTTCCACCGTCCTAAAGAGGTCTCTGATGCGGGATGTCTATCGAAAGAAAGAGGGAAAGCAAGTTAACATACTCCCCCCGACTAGATGTTGACTACTGTGCGCCAACACCTTTAGGCTGCTTCACCAGCAGGTTGCCAGATTGCCCAGGATGCCCAGGATGACCAGTGCCAGGCAGACCAGGTTGCTTCCAAGCTCTACAGTCGTGATGACGGGTCCCTACATCGTGAGGGGGATGTACGTGAGGGGCAGTCTCCGTCCGTGAGAATGGAGGAGAAAGAAGAGAAAACGACGTCAGGACAAGGATCATCGCTCCGTGCAGGAGGAGGAGGAGGAGGAATCCTTGATGGCAACCGGCCGGACCGCAGTATAAAAGACGGCGGTACGTGCTCGAGAGTTGATATGTTTTGTTTTGTTTGATTCTCATCCTCGTCCTCATCCTCTCTGTCGTCTTCACATCTTCACATCTCGACCTTCTTTTCATTTTGTTTTCATTCTCCCACCCTCCCACACAAGATGGTCACCTCCAAGTGGATGGCCCTCATGGCTGCCGGGCGACTCGCCGCCGCCTGGGGCACGACCACCGAGGACGTCACGTACATTTTGCCCATCTACGAGGGCGCGCTGGCCAACGACAGCCGCGCCAACGACCTGGCTATTTTGAGTGGCATGAAGTCCATGCTCGGCACGGGCGGCGCCAACACGCAGCTCGGCTTTTCGTTTTCGTCGTGGTGTCTCAGTCGGGACGTGTCCTCGGCCGCCAACAACTACACGTTTGATCCCACCAACCTCAACTACGTGCTGGGCCTCGCCGTCGACCTCGACCTGCCCATCTTGGTGCACGCCAACAACGGCCGCTGGGCAGACTGCTGCACGTCCAACTCGGACGGCGGCTGGAACGACGCGCTGCTGGACGTGATTGCCGCGCAGCCCGACACTACCATGCTCAACAGCGCGGGCGACTCGCTGTACGGCCATGATTTTGGCAGCAACTACTTTTCCTTCTCGCGCTACAACGCCTACTACCGCTCGTACAAGCGCCGCAACCTACAGGCGTCGATGAGCACCCTTTCCGCGTGGGCCGCCGAGCACCCGACGCTGTTTGCCGGCGTGAGTCTCGACTCGGAGACGCTGTACGCCAACAACGCCGCCGACTACAACCCGCTGGTCGTCCGCGAGTGGAAGGAGTGGATGCAGAACACGGGCCTGTACGGCGCGGGCGGCGCCTACTTCGGCCAGGGCCGCGTGCCCGCGTTTGTTTCGGTGGACGACTTCAACTCGGCCACCGGCCAGAGCTTTGCCTCGTGGGACGCCGTGACCGCCCCTGCGCCCATCACGTCGGGCGACCCTTTCTCCGAAGAGTGGCAGCGCTGGCGCATCCAGGCCATTGTGCACACCACCTCGGACGAGACCGCGTGGATCGTCGAGGCCGGGATCCCGCGCAACCTGATCTATGGCCACCAGACGCCCGAGCTCGAGTTCTACGATTTCGCCGACGACCTGACCACGGCCAACGCGGCCAACGGTGCGGGTGGCTACACGGCGTACGGCCGCGCGCCACTTGACTTCCAGAGCATCGACACGCCCCTGCGCGCCGACGGCACCAACAACTTTGGCCTGTTTGAGCTCAACCCCCTGAGCACCGATAACACGTTCAGTTACGATACCTTGACGACGCTCTGGAGCGACGGCGCCAAGATCCTGTGCCCCAACGCGTTTGAGAACGTCACCGCCAAGGACCAGTACTCGCTGTTCGACTCGCCGACCACGGGCGACACCTGGGGTGACAATATCAACCAGTTTTTGGCCGCCTACGCCGACACCGCGCGCCTGCAGCAGCCCCCTGGCTGGAACCCGGGCAACAAGGTCTTTGACCTGTACGACAGCTTTGCCGACGCCACGCAGACCGGCCCGGACAACCACGTCGCCGCCAACGGCTCGTCAGGTGGCGTCGCCGTCAAGACCGTGTATGAGGCCGTCGGTGGTGTTATTACGTACAGCATCGCCCTCCCCGCGGTCGCCGACGGCCAGCGCCTCAACTTTTACGCCGCCCTCGGCGTCAAGGACGGCGCCGGCGCCAACGGCGGCACCGCCACCTTCCAGGCCGCCATCAACGGCGACTCGCTCCTGCTCGGCAACGGCATTGTGATTCCGCCCAACTACTGGACCTGGAAGCACTGGATGCCCGTCTTGGCCGATATCACCGCGTGGGCCGGTCAAACGGTGACGTTCACGCTGTCGACCACCGGCAACGCCTACTACGGCTGGACCCAGTGGGGCTCCCCGGCCATCTACCAGACCCCCGCCGGCAGCAGCGGCGGCGACTCCAGCGCCAGCAACTTGGCTTTGAACAAGAAGGTGTCGGCCTCGTCCAACGACAAGAATGCACCCGGCGGCGGCTGGGGCACCAGCTACCTGACCGACGGCAACGTCCGCGGCGACACCACCAGTAACGGGTGGTCCAGTGTGTCGCACAAGTCAGCCTCAGCCACCGAATGGGTCCAGATCGACCTCGGCAGCAGTCATGCCGTCGGCAAGGTCGTCCTGCACCCCCGCAGTGACATCACGACCGCCGCCGGCACCGCGTTCCCTGTGGCGTTCTCGATCAGCGGGTCGACCAATGGCCATACCTGGACCACGCTGTCGTCGCAGCCCAACTACGGCGCCAGCATCAAGGCCGGCCGCGGCGAGGTCATCACCTTCCCCACTGAGATTGTGCGCTACGTGCGCGTGACGGCAACGCAGCTCAGCGGCGTCGGCAATGAGAGCGGGTACCGCGTGCAGTTTGCCGAGCTGGAGGTGTATGCGTGAGCGACCAGC
This sequence comes from Sporothrix dimorphospora, assembly GCA_021397985.1. NCBI lineage: Eukaryota > Fungi > Ascomycota > Sordariomycetes > Ophiostomatales > Ophiostomataceae > Sporothrix > Sporothrix dimorphospora. The sequence goes on from WOUA01000113.1 coordinate 4,913, forward strand.
TGAGAGGCAGACAAACTGAGCTGGAGTGAATAAAAACAGTGGAGGACAGGTTATTCAACATGATGTCATGTCGAGGTATCATGACAGTTATTCTTGTTGTCGTAGACAACATTCTTTTATCTTTTATCTTTTATCTTTTTATCTTTTTTCTCTTCCTGTATATATGGGATAACCACCCAACACCAAGTACATACGCAAAAATGCCATTTCTTTGATTCGAGAATAATACCCAGAAGAAGAATGTTGTGCCGGCTAATAACAGAAAAGAGCAAAAGAACACAATACATCCCGCCGTAAAATATCCCGACGCAAGACCACTATGGGTAAACACGTCGTGGAAAAAGAGAAACATTCCTTTGCAGCTTCTGAACCTTGTTCGGTATTCTTCCTCTTCAACAGTATCGGATCCATGTAGACCTGGACAGTCTAGACCGTCTGCTGTCCTTTTTTTGCTGCGGCTCGGGCAATTTCTCTCTTTTATTCTCCTTCGTTTTGATTTTGTTTTCTATTCGTTGTCCCTTTCCGCGGCGTAGAGACATCCCCAGCCGGTACCACAGCCAGGCCTAGGCCTCGTTCCTTGCTTCCATTAGATGCACTTGAATTTACCTGTAGACTTACCTGTGAGAAGTTGTCCCGTTCCCCGTATTTTTATTTTCCCCCGTAGCTCTCTCACCTCTCAGCGATCATCACCATCTACATCGACGACACCACACCACAATGTAGACCGGACGGTCACTCCATCTGGTCCTTCTCGTCTCTTTACAGCACCTCCGGCCACCCTCGACCACCGTCGAACACCCTCTCCTTCTCCCACAATGACCCGCCGCGTCCGCGTCGCCCCGGCCTACGAGTCCGCCCAGCGCGCCCTCCGTGTTCTTGCGCTCGCCCTCGAAGTGGTCACGCTCAGTGTCCTCACCTTTTTGAGTGTCGTCTACTGGTACGACCACGCCACGAATCCGATTGCCTATGTGGGGACCACAGTGGCTTTGGTGACGGACGTTGCGGAGTTGTTTACTCTCCTCACCTTGCCACCGAGCGATGGCCCGCCCTCTGCTTCCCCGTCACCGCCCCGTCGACGTTGCCCCCAGGCCCGCCTCGCGTGGATCGCCCTCGGAGACGTTACCAGCGCCATTGTCCTCTTTTTCAGCTGGATCTGGCTGATTACCCACGGCATGTTTTGGTCGTGTGTTGTGGCGGGGACGACGGCGGACAACACGGGGGCAGAGGACAGCTTGGACGACAGCAGGCCTACCCTCGCCAACTGCGACGTGGCCTACCCCAGCGACGACTTCCAGCGCCTCAGCTGGATCCTGCCCTTTGTGCTGGCCGCGCTGCACCTGGTCGCCGTCATGGTCTACTGCTCGGCGCTGCAGAGGCGCAGTCTACAGCAGGCCGGGCGGTAGACGGGGAGGTAACGAAGGAATGAAGAAATGAAAGGGGGTGACAACAGAGCGAGGTTGTGCATTGCGAGAGAAATGAAGGACGGCGATGGAAGTCACCACAGAAAACTGGGAGAAACAAACATGGGAAAGACGAAAGGCAGGGACAAGGGTGAGAATACAGGCAAGGAGTGGCAAGGCAAGGCAAGAGATAAGGCGTCAGGAGTATTATGGTTATATCGAGCTGGGATCTGTTTTATTTTATTTTAGATTTTGATTCTCTTTGTGAACTTCTGATTATTTTTTCAAAAAACTGTTCTTTTTCTCCATCTTTTTCTCCTTGTTCCACCTGAGTTGTTTTAAAGACGATAGTTGAAATCTCGACAAAGTCAATATTTTTAAAGAAAATACTAGAATGGTAGAATGGAAGACAAAAAGAAGACGGGTGACGGTTTGTATTTACTTTCAGTTTTAATTCCTCTTCAAAGCCAGTTGACGATTTGTCTGGCATTTATGTCGTATGTCGTACGTCCTTTTGAATTCTTTCTCGTCACAAAGGGGCTGCCAATGCTTGCGTGCGACAGAGAGAACAGATAACGGCTGTCCAGCTTAGATGCCCAGCTTGCCCAGCTTGCCCAGCTTGCCCAGCTTGCCCAGCTGCCCAGTCGATTCTTGTTTGTTTCGTATTTTGCTGCCCCCTTTTTTCTCGGCATTGTCATGCACGCGTTTTATTTTTGGGAGCTATTGGCAAGTACGATGACGCGGACAGGACAGGAGAGAAGGAGACGGAGAACAAAAAGACAACAATTCGCTATGACACCCCTGTCGGTTTCCGACTAGACCTGGCTCATGGCGGCTGGTCTCAGCCCAGAATCACTTGAAAATGCACGAGAATATTCCCCAAATGCCCCAGGACACCCCCCAAAATGTCACAAAGCAGCGAGCAACGACCCACGTCGAAACATCCGCAACGGCAGCCGAGGGACCCACCGTCCCCGAAATGCCCCCAAAATGTCCCCAAAATGCCCTTGTTCCCTTCGACCAGAGCCGCAACATCGAACCACCCCGTTGGTCTGTGTGCAGCGGAAGGTGCCTTTTCTCTGCTCTTGGTCGTCTCGTCTACCGGGGATCGCTGGCCAGGGTTTGTTCTCTTGGTTTATGGTTGGCGGCGATCCAGACTGGCTGTTGTGCTTCTTGACGCTCTCTTCTCTCTTCTCTCTTCTCTCTTCACCGTCTTCCCTTTCTTCCTCTCGCGCCGCCATGAAACTAGACCAGGATGGACGGTCTGGCCACATCTGCGACTGCCCATGTCCATTTACTGCAAGATCCTGGTCGATGCACGTTGCAGTGGGGGTCGAATATGAAAGTAGTAAAGAAATAAAGGAAAAAAAGAATGCACAGCTGTGAGGTCAAATAAAACAAATGTATCATCGTGAAGGGCATTGGCGCAGCCGTGGGGAAGTGACGAATGCCCTCTGCGACAGAGGCTATACTCCTCTTTCATATGAAGTGCACACTGCCCGCCAAGTCCTTGGTATCGTCTCTCTTTTGTTTTCTTGTTCTCCCTGTTACTACGTATTCTGGCTCTCCTTCTCTTTTCTCTTTTGATTTTCTTTTGATTCTTCTTTCCTTTTACTTTACATTCTTTTCTTCAGTCCGTTCTTACACAAATACGACTCAGCATAATCTTCACTTCAGAGCCGGCCTCGATTTCCACTCCTTTGACCTTGCACTCTTTCTCTGACTTTGCCATTGAACTCGACGTCCGTCACCGTTCACAAAATATCACCATTAATTCAAATCAACGATTTCCATATCACCAATCACATCCCTCACCACGACCATGCCCGCCATCCCGCTTGTCATCGATGCCGAGGCCCTCCGCCGGGGCCTGACCACCGACCTGGCCGTCGCCACCCGCAGCCTGCACACCGTCGGCCACGTCCTGCTCCGGCGAGGCACGGACAACCACATTGCCGAAGTGGTTGTTGTCGGTGAGTGCACACACGACGCTCGACGCTCGAAGCTCACTTCATTTGGTGATCTTGCTAACAGAAGAGTGGCCACAATTGCCATTAGCATGGGCCTGTTGATGTACTGGGGCATCACCAAGCAGGGCTCCTGCGACTGCAGTCAACGGAAGAAGTAGACGTCCTGCCGTCTTCTTTCTTTCCTTTTTTAGATTACCTCGTTTCCCCGACTGGTCGGTAGCACTTTTGTTGCTGTACATATTCGTTTCGTTACATACGCCTCGGCCGTTCGAGCATACTCCGGCGGGCTTTTACATGTTTTGTCTTCTCTTTTTTTGTCACTTTTTACCTCTTGTTTGAGCATCTGGCGTTATGGACCAAAAATGAAACTCGATTCTCCTACTACTTCCTCCTTTCTTGCCTCACAAGCACCCTTGCCCACCTTTTTTGCACCTTGCTACCTGCTCAGCCTTTTTGCTACCTACTTCGAGAGTACAGATGTCGCACTGCAGTCCAAAAAAACAGATCAACTTCACCGTCCTGTCCTTCGACCTTCAACCTCGAACCATTGTTGTTCTTCTTGTCCGCACGCTTAACTGAGCGTCGACTTGCCGCCCGCCAGCCACACCTCCATCGCCTTGTACATCCGCTCCCACCCGGCATTGCGCGGCGTCGGCAGCTTCTCGTCGATGGCGTACCCCAGCCGCCGCTGCATCACGCCCAGGTAGCGGTAGCCCTCGGGCAGGACGTCGTGCATGTACATGCGCTCGTCAATCGTGAGCTTGGGGGCAGAGTGGCCGTCGGCGGGCACGATCTTGTCTTTTTCGTAAAAGAGCTTGACGTAGACGGTGCGCCAGGCGGGCAAGGCGACGGGGCCGGCGGCCACTTTCTCCAAGAAGAAAATGAACCGACAATCACAGTCGACATCAAACTCGACGCCGTCGTCGGGGTTGACAAAGCGCTGCGTAATGGTGGCCTTCATCTTGCCGACGGCGCGGCGGATGCTGCGGACGTGACCGTGCCCGTGGGTGGTGGTGGTGCCACCATCACCCTTGGCGCCGGCGCTGACGCCGGCCTCGTCCAGCTCGCCTTCGACGTCGAGACTCTCCGCAGGATGCGGCCCCAGCTCGACGAGCGTGCCGCACTCGCGGTGCTGGATGAAGACGCCCTTGGCCTTGCCCTCCTTGGACACGTTGATGAACGCGTCAATGTCGCACGGGCCGGACCAGGCTACACCACCGTCAGTAACGACTCATTCAAGATAGACACAGGGTGGAAGACGTACTCGTCCACACAGTTGCTTTCGGGGCAAAAAGAGAGCGAAAGTTCTTCCACTCGGAGGCGTCGCGGTAGACGGGCCAGCCCTTGCAGATCTCGGCGACGGCGAGGCGGTCGAGGATGTCGTCCGGAGGGCCGTTGATGTGCGAGAAGACGCTGGTATGGGGATCCGTGGGGGACGTCATGGTGGCGGTGCGAGGGTGTCGAGTGTGTCGAGTATGTCGAGTGTGTCGAGTGTGTCGAGTGATGTGCTGTCCAAGTGTGATTTTGGTGAGAGAAGGAAAGACAAGAGGAAAGGTCGATAGAAACGATGGAAGGAAGAGAAAAGAAAAGTTCCACGACCGACTGATATATATATTACAGCAAGAACGACCCTGCTTTCTTTCTTTCATCCCTTTTCCTTTCATTCCTTTGCCTGCCAACAGAGACGAGTCATCACGGGCGAGCACTTTTCTTGTGTCACCGTCCTACTGCTCGATAGCGAGGCCTCTACCCGTCCGTGTGGAGGCAGAGGCAAGAGGCCTCTCTATTAGCGCCATGCTGGGAGGAGAGGAAGGGCACAAAAGTGAGGACAGAACAATAGAAATATCTGTACAGAATACAGGTGAAAGAGAGGAGCCGATGTAGATTCCCGTCTCCGTCTGCGCGACCGTCACACGTGCAATTTACACACTGCAGCTGTCCGTCTCGTAGGAGGGAACAGCGCGGCGAAAAAACAGGATGAATCGCATACGAGCGGGCTCTCGTGCAACGTTGGTGGATTGAAGAGGAGACAAATCGAGGTAACATGCACGAGAGAAGAAGCCCGCGGAAGGGAGTAAAGGGAGGAAGAGAGGCCGGAACAGGCGAGAGACAAGAAGAGACGAGAAAATACGGCGAGGCTGCGGCTGCCCGAGGCAGGCTCGTGTGCGCGTGTGCGAGTCCTCTACGAGAGGAAGGAACACGCGAGAAAGGGGCAGTCGCGAGGGGTTGTACCGACCGAGAACTCTCGTGCTCTTGTGACCGGTCGAGCATTCTTGCTGGCCCAGCCTCTAGCAAAGTAGGTAAACGGTACCTTTTGCAAGTAGAGACAACGGTACCCCTCGAGATCTGGTCTGCTTATTTCCTTCTCATGGATATTGCCAAATTTCCTCAATACGTCGAGGTAGAATGGAAACAAAGGCCAGGACAACGCCAAGCCTCCACGAGTCCTCTTAAAAACATCTGCTCGGGAACAAAACCCCTCCTCTTCGTGGGCATCTGCATGGCCTGTCCTAATCAAATTGTCCTGGCAGGGCCCAGATCGAGGCCAGAAAGGCAGAGGGCCCAACAAACGAAAATCTCGATGCATACATCGTACGCAGACGGGGACCAACAGCGGATGCGATGGTTGAGTGGATCGAGTGGAAGAAACATAGGAAGTGGAGGAAAAGAGACCACGGCGTCTCGACGGAATAGCACACCGGGCTATCCACATTCTGCACATTTGTGACAAGCCACGGCATGCAACGATACACAGGACTAACGGTAATGCAGGGACGGGGAAGTCGTTCAGGAGGAGGATGGACAAAAAACATATGTATTTGTGGAAATAATGACAGAAGAAGAGAAAGGACTAAAGACCGAGTCAGATGATGACAGACGAGTTTAGAATCACAACCACGACCTCCCTTTCCAAGGAACCGCGCATACTCGTGTTTTCCGCCGTTGATTCGCTTTCCATGCATGCACGCGGCCCCTTTCGGGAATGCCGCGCGTGCTTCCGCAGCGACTCGTCAACGCCCTCAGTCGTCCAGACCCGGGCAGTTTTCCGACGTGATGCTCGTGATCTTGGAGTAGTCGTAGGGGTCCGTCCAGATCAGGTCGTAGCTGGCGTCGGGGTAGTCCGTGACGTCGCTCGCGCCCAGCTTCTCGGCAATGTTGGTCAGCTCCGAGTGCTCCCAGCACAGCAAGATGTTGCCGGCGCCCGTGTAGCCGTCAATCACCTTCTTGACGCAGCTCTCGTCGTCGCGATCGCACGAGGTGTCGACCGTTAGCCCGAGGTCCGTCGCCAGCGGCTGCACCGTGTCCAGCGGGCGCTGGCGTTTGCCGCCTGGACGGTCAGCGACTATTCAAAATAAACAAGGCGAGGGAGGGAGGAGGGAGCTTACTCGACTTCGGCTGCTGAGCCATGATGTGGCCAATGTTGTAGCTGCTGGAAGCGCCAAACACGGTGCGCAGGCACTGGGCGCGCTGGAGCCCCTGGGCACTGAGGCCGTTGCCCGAATCCGGCTTCTCGCCGTGGCGGATGAGGTAGACCGTGGGGCCGGACGCGGCGGCGGCCGAGGCGGCGAGGCCCAGCGCAGAGAGGAGGACAGCAGCTTTCATGGTGGGCGTGTGTGGTGATGAAGAAAGGATGGATCTAAGATGTTCTTCTCACGTCGCTGAGAAAAAGGCGGCCTTTTATCGACGGAGAGCGGTTTGCCAGTCGTTCACTTTGCCTCCATTGTCAGATGCAATTTGTGCAATTTGGCGAGAGGCGAGGCATCCGAATGCTTGGCCTCCTTTCTTCTTCTCCTGATTTCGTGCCGTCGGTCGCTGGAAATGGGCTGTCACGGGCAATCTAGGCAACATGCAAGGAAAGTGAGCGAGTGGCTTGGCCCACGTGCCGTGATGATGCAGGGAAGAGAAGAGGCGTGCGCCGCCGATCACCAGCGTGCAGGTGGTAATCGATCAACACAGGATGAAAAGCTGAAAAGACAAAAAGACGAAAAAGACGAAAAGACGAAAATGTAAGTATCACCGACCAAACAAATGGTAGAAACGATGAGAGGGAAAAGAGGGAAACGGAAAGGGAAAGAATGTTGGATGCAACATGGAACTGACATCGGAAATCGGTTAAACGCACAAGGTGAGTATGTAATTAAAGTGACCCAAACATTCATGTAAACACCGTAGGACCCACAGGACCCATCGACGATTGACGCGATCCCCCCTGACGCCTTCGTTGCGATCTACCAATCTGTTGCGCATTCGCCAATTCCGCCGGGTTTCTCGCGCACGACAGCTTGTGCACGACAGTTCGTCCGGCACGAGGTCGCTTTCTTTCGTTGACGTCCCTTTTCCTTCGACGCACCGCGACTCGTCCATTGGAGCAAAACGGTACTGCACGAATGCGCACTGAGGAAGCAGTTGCTCGACTCCACACGCTGCGGGCCTGGCGCTAGGCTTTGGAGTGCGCTTGGCACATGCACTGAAATACGGGGGCCCCAGCCTCGCTCTCCTTTCCCCGACTTTGCGACTTCAACGTCCGGTCACGGACCTCCGACACGACACACGACGACACACGACAGGATGACCAGCACGGAGACGCAGGTGACCGAGAGTGAGGCCACGGCGGCGACGACAACGGCGGTGCGGGTGGCCAAGCGAGCGGCGTCCGACGAACCAGAAACGGCGTCGGAGACGAAGCGGCTGAAGAGCTCGCATTCGCCGGCGGAAGGCGCACCTGCGGATGATGCCGGCACGGCAGAGGCACCGGTTGTGAAGAAAGAGGCGGACACAGAAGAAGCGGAAACAAAGCCAAAAACAAACGGATCGGAACCAAAGGCGGAGACGGCCACACCACCGGCTACGGACAAGCCGGCCGCGCCCGCGCGGATTCCGTTTCCAGAAAAGGTGCGCCAGCCCAGGCAGAGGTGGACGATGCGAGCGTCACGGGGAAACAGTACTTTTTGCTGACAACAGTTTGTAGCCCGCCGTCGTGGAGGAACGCAACGGGGAGATTCAGTTCAAGGTCGTCAACAACGACAACGCGCGCGAGAGCATGATCATTTTGACGGGGCTCAAGAACCTGTTCCAAAAACAACTGCCGAAAATGCCCAAGGACTACATTGCGCGGCTCGTGTATGACCGCACGCACGTCTCGCTGGCGATTGTGCGGCACCCGCTGGAAGTCATTGGCGGCATCGCGATCCGGCCTTTCAACGAGCGCAAGTTTGCCGAGATTGTGTTCTGCGCCGTGTCGTCGGACCAGCAGGTCAAAGGCTACGGCGCGCACATGATGGCCCATCTCAAGGACTACGTCAAGGCGACGTCGCCCGTCATGCACTTTCTGACGTACGCCGACAACTACGCCACCGGCTATTTCCAGAAACAGGGGTTCACCAAGGAAATCACACTGGACAAGCCGCTGTGGATGGGGTACATCAAGGACTACGAGGGCGGCACGCTGATGCAGTGCAGCATGGTTCCGCGCGTGCGCTACCTCGAGATTGGCCGGCTCCTCCTCAAACAAAAGGAGACGATCCGCGCCAAGATCCGCCCGCTCAGCAAGAGTCACGTCGTGCACGCGCCGCCGGCGCAGTGGGCCACCGCCGCCGCGGCCGGCGAGGACCTGCAGGCCATTGACCCCCTGACGATTCCTGCGATTCAGGCCACGGGCTGGTCGCCCGACATGGACGCGCTGGGCCGCGTGCCGCGCCACGGCCCGCACTTCAACGAGCTGCGGCGGTTCCTGTACCAGATCCAGAACCACAAGCAGGCGTGGCCGTTCTTGACGCCGGTCAACCGTGACGAGGTGCCCGACTACTACAATGTAATCAAGGAACCGATGGATTTGTCGACCATGGAGGAGAAGCTGGAGCGCGACGCGTACGCGACGCCCAAGGACCTGGTGGACGACCTCAAGCTGGTGGTCAACAACTGCCGGCAGTACAACGACTCGACGACGGTGTACAACAAGTGCGCGGTGCGGCTGGAAAAGTACATGTGGAGTCTCATTAAGGAGACGCCCGAGTGGTACGAGCTGCTGGAGGACGAGTGAGCGAAAGCGACAAGATGAGAGGGTGTGTGGTGTAACGAACGACATGACATTTTTTGGGACACTGTTTCGTGTTTTCTTGGGTATGGGTTAGGGGTTTGTATATGGTTTGTATTGCTTGGATGTCTATTTTTTTATGGATATTATTGTTTTGCTTTTGATTCCTCTTTTCCTGTACCAGCGCGTCTGTCTTGTGGGGCCCTGTTTGATTTGCGAGTACCTCTCTTGAAAACCTCCTGTTACTTTCATACATGGAATAAAGCGTGGAATTTCTACTGCAGTCCATCTTCACCCCCTTCTCTCTCAGTTTCTCACCTCCCCCCTAATGTCTCAAGAACCGAAGAACCAGGTACGCCAACAGCCGGTAGCCGGCAATGATGCCGATGGAAATGCCAATCCACTCGCCCACCCGGTCCGTCTGGATGTTAAAGGCCCGCAGCACGTCCGTACCCTGGATCGTGCCCTCGGCGTTGAGCGCGCCCGCGTACATGCATTGGTAGGACGTGCCGTCGGCGGCGGTGTCGCAGCGGAAGTTGCGTTGGCCAAACTCGTTGACCATCATGCCCTGAAAGACGTACGCCTGGTAGTCAATGTAGTGGAAGACGTACCGCCAAAAGACATTGAGCAGCGGCATGGGCACCAGAAAACCGCCGACGGCCATCCACAAGCCGTTGGCAAAGGCGGCGACGGCGAGTGCGACGACGAACACGGGGAAGAGGCTGGCCACCAGCACGACGAGCGACTCGGCGGCCAGCAGATCGAGGAAGAGCCACAGGATCCATTTGAGGAACGCAGCACCGTCCGGGCGGAAGTTGGACAGCCAGTAGGCGACGGTCGAAAAGATCAACGAAATCAGAAACAAAAAGGGCAGGCCAATGACAAAGTTGGCGCCCAAGAACGCCAGGGGCCCGACAAGACCGTTGGCGCGCTCGCTGCGGAAAGTGTGCAGGTCCTCGAGAAAGGCGGGCACGTAGGCGACGGCCATAAAGGACATGAAGGCGCCGCCAAAGAAGATGGCGTTGATGCGCGGCTGGATGGCGTCCTGGTTGGTGGAGAGGCGCAAGAAGACGGTGCCCATCAGGATGCCGAGGCCCAAGTACATGACGACGCGAATGGCGTACGCAACGACGTCGCGGTACGACTTGATCCATGCGCGGTGCAGCAGGGTGAGGGGGCCGCTCCAGACGGGCGGGCGCGGCAGCTGCAGTTTGGCAAGGCTGGGACGGCTCGAGGGCGCGTGGACAGCGGCGTCGATGGCGGCGTCCAGGGCCTGGCGCTCGGGCGACGCTGCCCACACATCAATGACGTTTTGCGTGCGGGCGCGCACCTCGCCGTCGCGGTCGAGGTCAATGTTGATCAGGTCCAGCAGATGCTCGGCCGGGTTGGTGGCCGGCGCCATGGGGTAGCCGATGCGGTCAAAGTAGGCCGGGGCGGCCTCGACGGAGCCAAAGTAGCACATGCGCCCGCGCGACAGCAGGGCCAGCTTGTCAAACAGCCGGAACGTGGTCGTGGACGGCTGGTGGATGGACGCGATGACGACCAAGTGGTTGCGCCGGGCAATCTCCTTGATGTACCGGATGACCTCGCCGCTCAGGGCCGAGTCGAGGCCGCTCGTCGGCTCGTCCAAGAACAAAATGTGCGGGCTTGTGACCAGGCGGCTGGCGACGCCCAGACGCTTCTTCTGACCACCACTCAGACCCTTCTTGATGGGCGTGCCCACGATGGTGTGCGCCTGCGCCTGCAAGCCGAAACTGGCAATCAGGTCGTCGACGCGGCGCAGGGCCTCCTTGCCTGACACGGAACTGGGCAGGGCGAGGCGCGCGGCAAAGACCATGGTCTCGCGCACGGTGATGCTGCCGATGAGCGCGTCTTCTTGCTCGACGTATGCCGACACGTCGCGGAGAACGGAGGCGGTAGTATGCTCGCCGTTGGCGAGGACGAGACCCGTGGTTGTGGCACCAGCAGCGGCCGGGCGGTGGGCCAGGGCGTTGAGCAGCGTCGTCTTGCCGGAGCCGCTGGGGCCCATGAGGGCGAGCATCTCGCCGGCGTGGACGATGCCGGCGGTGTCGGCTAGGATGGACAGAGGTTCGCGGGACTGGCGGTCCTTGACGACGACGCGGACGTCGCGCCAGGCAAAGTTGTCGACAACATCGTTGACGAGGTGCGCCGACGGCACCGCGTTGAGCTCGATGTCGTCACTTGTCGGCATCGTGGGCGTGTTGAAGGAGTGGAGAAGGGAGACCCGGATGGGAGGAAAAGAGGGTGAAGGTTTTGGAGAGTTTGGTTTCTTGATATTTGGCTGATGGCGGATGAAGATCAAACAGCCGGCGAAAAGAAGGACACGGCTGGTCTTGTACAGGCTGTTCTACGTTGTCACCCCCTCCTTTATATCCTTGTTTCTCTCCCTCTCGAAATGCGTCCATTGCCCCGTGTGCTCCTCCGGCGGACAGGCTGAGTTTTCATTCTTCCTTCTGCACTGTCTAGTGTATATTCGCCGATTGCCAGGAAGGAGAAAATGGTTGAAATGCAGGCAAGGACTTCAGCCCCGAGTCCCGACAGCCGCCCGCTGCTCGGTGGGATGCTGTTGTGTGCCGTGAGACGCCCTCCATCTGCGCATCGTCGCGGGATACGACAACAGCTGCATTTGTTGCGGCGTTGGGCGGCCCTAGCACGTCGTACATTTGTTACAGATGACAAAGGACCGTCCATTGGCCGTCCATTGGCTGGCAAAATGGCTGGCAAATGGGCCGCCCGACAGCCGTTGGCTGCGACGATAAAGGAGACAACAGTCTCGAGGTTGCAAGCCGTGCGCCGTCCACAGATACGAGCCAGATCCTTCCCGGCAGATTGAAGCCCGCAGCGTCCCTCCATAATCGCCGACGTGCGTTGTGCATGACTCGAAATGCAAACAACGGCCAACGCCGTATTCTCGCGTGTTAGTTGTTAGTGCCCGCACTGCCCGGGCATTTGGCTGGGAGGTGGGAGACAAAAAAGGTTAAAGCTGTTCGCCGGCGATGTGGGTGGACCAGTCAGGGACAGGGCCAGCGCCAACGCAGCTCAGCCCAACGAGTCGGCGACGTTTTTTGGTCGCCGGGCGGGCTGCAACACCAACACGTGACGATGATGACTCGCCTTCCATGGCACTAATCCGGCCACGACCTTCTTTCTCGGCGAATTTATCTGTTGGGTTGGGTCGTCGGTAAGAAATGGGATACAACCTTCTTGGCAGGTCGGACATGAGCGGCTTGTCCTGGCCAGGCCCTCCTTTGCATTGATCTGGCCCAGCCACTGTCAGACCGCAACGTTGTGGCTGCCAAGGAGAGCCCTCGTGTCATGAGTATGTCACTCGTCTCACACAAACAATTCTCGGAGTGAGACGTGGCTGTTGAAGATTTCATCTGCGGAGCATTAACGGCCTGGTACAGCAAGCGCACAGTCTGTCCAGAACATGTCTCGTATGTTGTACTCCGTAGTATGGCGTTGGATTGGATTGGAAAGTTGTGCACAGATGTAGGGCTGCAAAGCCCGTGCAGGCCGTGTCCATTACGTGACGACCCAAAGGATGCATCGTGTGACGCTGAAACTGCTGCGCACGGCCAGGAATACTGTGGAAAATGTCCGAGATAAAAAGAGCGCGAGCCGAGGCTCACGACTTGTATTGGGGTACGACGTATTTATTTTCGACATGTAGAATGTAGAATGCTAGACTTGCGAGTAGAAAGTGTGGAAATAAGATAAAATAAAATAAAAATAACCAAGCAGGCTAACCAATCATTTTTATTTGTTTTTCTTCACGCCTTTTCTTTTTCCCGTTTTATGATTTTACGACAGCAGAAAAAAAACACGGCAGGAGACATTTCTACTTCCAGCCACTGTGGCGGGTGTGGTTCCTGACATGGCTCGCATTTATCCAGTGCACTTTCCCTGCCTTGTTCAAAATCAAAGCAGTCGCCAGCAACAGAATATATCACCACCGCAACCGCTGAACAGAATGTAATGTAAACATTCAGGTCACTGTTGCTAATACCGGCCACTTTCTTTACTTCTTCTATTCTACCCTTTGCACGAGCCATCCTGTGATAACATAATATGCCTCCAATGTTTACTTCAGCACTAGACGTCCAGGGCGACCACTGGATAGGGTAAAATGGGATAAAATAGAGACATGCTCACTGAGACGCCTTCTTATTAAACATGTGGCTAGGAACTGGTAGAATAGCAAAACAGTGGCTGGAAACGAAGTCGTTGAATCCATATAACAATCAGATAGAAATCAATGTTTTCGTTTTCTTTGTGCATCTCGCTTAATCCTCTGCATGCTGTGATGCTTGACGGTCAAGACCATCAATGCTTCATTTGAACTTGGAAGAATACCAAAGACAAAGACACCACGGGCACACATCAACAAACAGCCAGAGAAAAAAAAAACAATGTTGATACCGACACTTTTGCAGGTGGCCACCGCCTTTGTTGGCCCGGCTGTCTCCGGTACCGCACAATCCAACAACAACAACCTCTATCCACGACTTCCCGACCCAAACGCATCACCAAATCCCGTCCCGACGCCATACACGACCTGGGCGCCCAACGGGCAGCCCAGCGTTGTCGGTGCCGCACCATCACCACCTCCGCCTGCGGCTCCACCGGCAGCGCCTCCAACGACGGCCTGGGTCCTGCAGCCCAGCCCGCCACCGGCACCGGCGCCCAATACGCCGACCTGGACGCCGGGGGTGGTACCGGCAGTACCAAGTCCGTCGCCGCTAGCACCCAATGGTGGCCCTCCACCAGCAGGCGCTCCCCCACCAGCTGTTGCGGGCCCCCCGCCCGTCGTCGTCGGCGGCTCCGCAACCATTGTCCTCTCCCCCGACAAAACGGTCGTTGTGGAGAACCCGGCCATTACACTGCCGCCCTACGCCGCCGGTGGTCCGCCGGCCGATGCAGCCGCCGCGTGGACGAGCGTGCCCCCCGGATGGTACGCGACGACGTACTATGCGTGCCAGGGCCAGGGGTGCGCGTGGCACATTTCGATCCGGCCGCTGGCGCAGAGTGGTGGGGGCAGCTGTCAAAGGTACGACAGTAGCATGACGCGGCATCTCAGGTCGGGGATCGCCTATGTAATATTGGTAGCGGCAGTGGTGCTTGTTGTGCGTTGACTTTGGAACTTGTTTTTTTTTTTATTTTCTTCTTGTTTTCCTTGGCCATGAGAGCCCGGTTGTCTTCAACGTCATCCATAGCGTATTAAGTTTCTTTTCAGAATGCATTTGATACCAATACACCCTAGGCATCAAATGTAGATTGTTATTGTGTACAACTCCCCAGTATGTTAACTCCTCGCTATATGTAGTAATGTAAGTTTCAATCTTTTTTCATGCCCTCTGTGGATATGCCCTGATGTGCCCAAAAAGATTGCCCTCCCATGAAGTGTTCGCCGTATGAATATGAAATGTGAAAACAAAAGATGTAAAACGCCATGTCCCAAACAAAATGAAAATAAAAAAAAGTAAGAACGCCCACTGATCCCCAGCCCTATCCCGTGTGGGCTGCTCTGCACAAATGGTATCAAAGACAAGCCGGAACACAAAACGCCGCATGCAATGCACGCAATGCAAGTCGCTGCACCCGATTGGCGCTCGGGTGCTTTTCAACCACCACCAACTCCTGCCACACCGACCCGCTCGAATCCCTCGAGTCCTACTCGGCGATCTGGCGGGCGGTGTGGTTCGCCATGTGCAAATTAAATGGCACCATGGGCCGCTGGATGTCCAAGCTGCGGCTCGGCGCGCGGTGCAGACCGCCCGGTGTGCGCGGGTGCGGCACGTTGACGCGCCCACCGCGCGAGGTGATGCGCGCGGGCACGTGGTCGCCGTCGCTGTCCGAGTCGTCGTCGAGGCGGATGTTGATGGTGTCGGTGTCATTCATGCTGTCACCGTCGCCTTCATGACTTTCGTGGTCGTCGTCATAGTTGGCCAACCGCGAAAAGTAGTCGGCAAGACCGTCCACACTGGGCGTGCCGACGATCATGTCGTAGTTGGGCGGCGGGGTCATGACGTCGGCGGGCAGGGGTGGGGAGTCGTCGGCGTCAAAGGCGGGCGGCGCGTACGACGGAACGCGCAGCAGGTGGATGGGCCGGGGGCTCTCGTAGGCCTCCTGGTCGGTGTAGGCCGTGTGGGCCGCGTGCGCCGCGTGCGCCGCGTGCGACGACGCCAGCGATGTCTGGCTGGCGCTGACGCTCGTGGGCGGTGTGTTGACCGAAATGCTTCTGTCGTCGCTCGACGAGGAAGGGGGGTGCGTAGACGAGTGCAGGTGCGCAGCCTGCGGCGGCATGGGCATCTGCGCGTTCAGCTCCGAGGCAAAGCTGAGCGCGTCGGAACCCGTGGGGCTCGTGGCCGAGGGCGAGGCGTAGTCGTCCGTGGCGTCGTTGCACCCGCAGGCCGAGTTGGCACTGCAGTCAGCCAGCGACATGTCCGTACCCGTGTAGCGGGGCAGGGACGTGTTGGCCTGCGTGGCCAAGCAGTTGAGAATGGTAAAGGGCGAATCGATGCTGATCTCAAAGTGGCGGCGGCGCGTGCCCGTGGGGTCGTCGGGGTCGATCTTGGAGATGCGCAGGACGACCTTGATCCAGTGGAACACCGAAGCGTTGCGCCAGCTGACGTCCGGGTGGAGGCGGACGTTGGCGTCGCGGGCCATTTGCTTGCACGTCGGGATCTGCACGTTCATCTCAAGCTCGGTCGAGCCCCAGTAGGCTTCGAGGCCCAGGTCGAGGTCGCCCAACAGGTTCTCGCTGGCTTCGGGGATGGGATCAATGGGCGCGTGTGTGCGCCGGGCCTCCTGCTCCCGCCGGCGAATGGCGGTGAGGCGGGCCTCGCAGCGCTCGGAGGTTGTCAGCTCGCCGCCGGCGGTGAAGTTGATGTCGCTCGACGCATACTGGGGGTCGACGGGCTTGCCGGCCGTCTTTTCAAACAGCAGAATCTTGCGGCCAGGGTCTCTGCGGGTCACGCGGCGGCTGGTGTTCCAGTACTCCGAAGACTCGGTGACATAGACCTTGAGCTTGTGCAGCTGCACCTTGGCGAGCGGTGTCAGCTTAAAGGCGATGGGGATCTTGCCGCCAATGGGGAACGATTTGCCCGAGATGACAATGTCGTAAAACAGCTGGTCCTCCCAGCGCCGCGTAATCGAAATAGGCTCGACGGTCTCGAGCGACAGCTGGTCGGGCACGCGGATGATGCTGACGGCCTTGTTGCCGTGCAGGTTGGGCTTAAATGCGCCGGCGCGCTCGATGCAGCCCTCGAGCCACCACTTGACGGAGCCAAAGGGCAGCTTGATGGACTCGAGCTGGTGGTGGTCGATGGGGAAATCAAAGGTGTACTCGTAGGTGCCCGGGTAGAACACCTTGTAGCCCTTGGCCTGTGTGGCCTCGACATTGGGCGAGTCCTCCTTGCCGAAGCTGCGCGCCTGCACTTGCTGCAGCGACAAGCGCTTGATGTCGCGCGCCGACATGCCCGACGTCATCAAGTGGGCGTCGCTGTTGCCAGCGCCAAACTTGTTCAGGGCGGCCGTGAGCGAGTTGTCGGGCGACGCGTTCTTGAGCTTGTAGCGGCAATTGTTGCCGTAGGATGTGGACCACGAGCCGTGCATGGCGTTGAAGAAGGTCTGGTTGCTGGTGCGCAGGGACACCTCCTCGAATGTGTCCACCTTTAGTGGCGGCAGGCCCTCGGGCCATTCGGTGCGCGCCCTGGCTTGCAGCTTGATGGTGACGGCGCGGATCTTGACGTTCTTGGTCACGACCAGGCGCAACTTGCCGCGCAGAATGGCCGGGGTGCTCTGCTGCGGGCGGTGCTCGGAGCGGTTGTCGTGGTCGAAGCCGTACAGGAAGAGATGCGGCTCGGCCAGGGCAATGTCAAAGGACATGCCGCCGGCGGCGGCAATGGGCTTCTCGATGAGTTCCGAGACGGATGACGTCATGATGTTTTTTACCGACCGAACAGACATGAAGCTGTTGCGGTGGTTGTTGGTTTGTGGGGCGAGCATGGTGGGTCGTGCTCCTTCTGTCAAATTGTACGCTGAATTGTTTCCCAAGACCCAGTTGGTCTGCGAGCGTTGTCGTCGTGTGCGCGCCTCGCGAATTTCGTTTGCGGTGGCAGGTGCTGGGCGATGGCCGACGGGGTTGCGGGGCGGCTCCCGTCGTGTCCGCGCTGGTGCGAGAGACGGTGCAGTCTGTGTTGCGACACTGGGCAGGGTGTTTTCGACCGGGTTACTGCAGGTGGCAGGCGAGGCTCCTGCGACGGGTGGTTGTGTGCTGTCGTGGGAGCGTGTCCGCGTCAATGACAGGCGGCGGCTGAGACTCAAAAAACTGTTTGGCCGGGAGGATCTGGAGTTGGTCCGGGCAATTGCAACTGGTTCGGCAGCGTACGCTGGGCTTTGCTCTGAGGAGGTCTGGTCCAAAGGTTGAGGCTCGGCTGTGGGCGCTGGTGTCGGCTGTGTAGTGAATGCGGCAATGAGCTTCTCAAAAACCCGTGCTCGGGTCGACGCCTGTGGTGGGGGAAGTACGCTGGACGCTGTGCTCTGCGGAAAGTGTGCAGAGTGTGGTCGCCGTGATAGGGCGTGTTGGTTGTGGTTCCGTCGTTTGACAATGGCTTGACCAGAAGCTAAAGCTGTGTCGGATTGGAGCGTCCTCTTGCGCCGGAGTGGCGGAGGGGTCGAGGTGGTCTTAATGTGGCTCGGCTGCAAAAGACTTCTCAATTCGGACGGGATGTAGCCAGGCGGATACGAGACGATGTGGATTGTGTGGGGACGGCGTTGGCGAGCCCGGATGTGAGGTGTCGGAAAAGTCGGCGCTGGACGTGGTCGGCGTTCTGGGGCGTTTCTCGGTGTGTAGTAGATCGTACCATGGACGGCCCTGGACTGCACTCGCCGAAGGCGCTGACTGTTGGTGTTGGTCGTGGTGCTGCTGCTACCGGGGTTATGTCGGGTATCTGCTGTGGGTGGCGGCATTTTGGGTCAGTTACAGTCGCTCTAACTCGGACTGGGGTGGTGCGTTTATGTTTCTGTGCGAGGGCGAGCGCGAAAGAGCGAGTAGCACTAAGATAAAGCAAAGCGACAAACAAGGTGTAAAAGTCGGCCAAAGTAGATTAAAAGGGGAAACGGCAAAGGGCACAGGGGAAAAGCGAAAAGGGCCAGGAATAAAAATAGGGAGTGCGATTGGTTTTATGTCGTCATGTATTGACATTGACATGGGAGTTCTGTGCCATTTTTGGTGCAAGTGGACTTCCGTAAGAGCGCAGGGCGGGGGAAACAGGGAAGAGGGAAAACAAACAATTGCCTTGCGGGCCCAAGGCGGTCGAGACCTGACCCTCACGACCACGTCTTGTGGCCGATGACATCGCTCTCGAATAACTTTGGTGGGAATTGGTGGGAAAGGGTATCTCGGGAATGCAGCGGCCAGGTTGCGCTTGGACAAGCTACTGGCCGGGATACGGCGACAGGGTTGTTGATGACGCCGAAGAACAACCAGAGAGGCAAAGAGGGGGAAATCCTATCTGCACATCTGCATGTAACAACAAGAGAAAGACGGTGTAGGAGAAGGCCCGTGTGGATGGGAGGAATGTGCACGGCAGCCGGGTAGACGGCGACGTGGCAGATGGAATGTGAAGAATGGCAAGAGAGTAGTGACAAAGTCGATGATAAGGATAGGAAAGAAAGAGGGAAAGTTGGAGAAGGCGAAAAGGCTGAAAGGCTGAAAGAAGAAATGGCCCAAAAGAGAGATCAAGAAAACACAGGGAAGAGGGACGGAGTAAAAATGGACCAGATCGAGATGCCTCTACTACCCTCATTTTGTTTTCTTTGAAACGAGACGATCACTTAATACGAGCGCTTGAGGGGACATGAAGGTTCCGGCCGACAGCAACGGACGAGCGCAGAGGGTGACGATCCATGATCCAGGGAGCCAGAACACGGAGGAGTAGGAGGATGAGGAACACAGACGAGAAAGGACCACTTACGGCAGTACAAGTGTGTCGAGGTGAATCATAACAGGGGTTGCTATTGGGTGTTGGGGTCGCTGCTGGCGATTCGAGACGAGCCGGATTCAGCAAGTATCGTCCGAGCAGGAGCGGGAGCAGGGCGCAACGAGCGGCAGCAATGCAAACAGCAAATAAGCAAAAGTCGACAGGCAAGAGGACAACAGGGAAGAGGGGGGAGGCTCGATGATGAAAAGGCCGAGAGTCGAGAGGGTCCTTGAACTGGGATGAGGGACCTGGCGAGCTGGGGGGGCCAAAAGGGATCCGATAAGTAACCAAACAAAGGCGGAGATGGGAAGGAGTCGAGTGAACCAGAAGAAAAAAAGGCGGAGGTCGAACACGTAAAGAGGTAATACGACGTACGGAGTACAGAGTAAAAGAGTGATCTGATCGGTCGAGCGAGTTCGATTGTGGAGATGGGCGTCAGGTGGAGATCAGGAGGTAACTTTAGCAGCGGATGGAGTGGAGATTGCCGTCTGGGCAGCAGAAAAAGAGACGCTGATGTCAGATGGACAACTAAGAGACGAAGAGGGGGGAGAGGGGTGTGTCGGGCGTTGACGTCCGCGCGGTGGATGTCGTGCCGTGGTTGGTGGCTGTCTGCTTTGAGCAGGTCGAAGCAGGGCGGTCGGTCGGAGACAAGGTGGCCCTGTCGGCCAGCAAATGCGTGAATGCGCTGTGTAAGAGCCGCAGCGCACCACGGAAGCGGAGAGGGGCGATCAGCAGCACGGATAATGCTGGGGCCAATGGGAGGCGGGCGAGGGAGTAGTAAGGCGGATGAGGGTTCGACGAGAGGGAAGAGTGAGGGAACAGTGAGGGAACAGGAGAGAGGATGAGGCCCGAGGGAAGAGAGAACGAGGGCAAAGAGGTTAACGAGGTGGATTAAGCTTGGGGTTCACCAAAGTGGCGGGATTGAATGAGGGGGTTTTCTTTATATTAAAGAAAGTGCAACATGAAGTGTGAGAAGTGTGACGGGAAGGTGCACTGGGCTGTGCATGCAAGGCCAAGTCATGAAAAGGGAAAGGGCAGAGGGACTCGTCAGCCGTTTCCTTTCTTTCTTTGGACGCAGCGAGGATCGGGTCAGATTGAATCCAAAGTAAGAAAATCAAGAGATACCGAACCAAGTGACTGAGCCAAAGAGACGCCAACAAAAGAAGAAGCAAAAAAAAAGAAATTCGGAGTACGACAGTTCTACATCCAACGTCGTCTTTCAGCCAGGCAGCCAAAGACCAAAGAAAGAAAGAAACGGCGAGCACACAAACTCTTATTGCCCATTTTTGCAGTGTCAGTCAGGAACCGCTCCAAACAGCAGATGGTCCGCGAGCGCCGCGAGAGTGGCAGGAGCGGGCCAGCTGGGAAGGAGCGACGCAATTGGAATCGTTGTTGCTGCTTTTGCCGGGGCGATGACTGATCTGTGCTTCCCAAAGGGGGTAGGCGCGACTGGGCCCTGGCAGATGATAGACTCTGATAGGAGGACGGCTTTTAACGGACAGTTGTTGGTGCAGTTGGGAGCTGTAAAAGCGAAAACCGTCAGGGATGCCACAGTGAGTATGCTGTACAGTGAGTCGAGTTGGTGCACAGCCAAGCCCCAGCGCCCAGAAGCAGTAAAAGTCGATTCCAAAGATTCCGATTCCAGAGCTGCCGATTTGCAGATTGCAGGAAGCCAATTCCAAAAAAACCTTTACAAGTTCAAGGCGCGGCCGGGCGCAGCTGCCGCGTTGCTCTTTCCCTTGGACGATTGTGCCCGGAAGTTTTATGCCCGGAAGCTCTTGCCGTGTCAAATACGAGAGGTTTCTCACAGCAAAGGAAGGCGCAGTGGACATGACAAGAACAGAAAAAAACTCTTTCAAGATAAAAACTTGGCGAACAAGGAAGGCGCGCCAGGCTGGATACGTGCAACGAGCATGACTCCCACGAGCCGCAGGGTCGGAAAAACAGCAAGAGCAGGTCTCCATCTGCTGGAGTCTAGACTCGAGATTCGAACATGACCTACGGATTACTGCATTGTTCGTTATCGTTACGCTATGCTTGGTGACTGTTGGCTGTTGGTACTGTGACACACAGCGACGGCCAGCGCTGTGGCGCTGGCCGTTAAGCGTTGGCCGTAATTTTTCTTTGCCGTGTTGGGCGGGGGCGGATCCAGACGAATGGGAAGCCCGAATGGACGGGAAGGAAAGAGCATAATGATTGTGGGGACTAGTAAGACACGCCTAGGACGCACAGAACGCTTTGTGGACGGCAGTCTGCTCTCGGGCATCAAACGAGGCAGGAGCGGTTCGAACTTTTCACGCCGTTTCAGGAGCATCGCCGGCCGTGGCTTCCGCATACGAGTGTACGTTGGAAGGAACGAACGTCAAAGGCAGGAGGCAGAAAGAAACGCCAAAAAGTAAGATACCTCATCTTTGCAGGAAGGAGCGGCTGCCTGGGTGTATCTCGTCTTACAGTTGGCGCTCGGTGTGGCCGCCTGCGAGTCGCCGCGACAGAGGAACACGACTTTTTGCTGCAGAGTGGCTCGTGCGTCCGGCGCGTTTTTCGTCCTTGGCCTGCAATCTTACTTTTATTCACTTTCTTGTGACTCTGTGCGTCTGTTTCGCGTCGTCCTTCGAGATCGTCGTTCCAGAAGATTTTTCACGCCTTGACTCCGTCTCTTTTCGTTGCTGTTGTCTCCATCTGCTCCTTCCCTGCTGTGGCGCCGGAGCCAAATACGTCACAGGCATCTTAATTTTGCATTTTGAGAAGGAGGGGTGGGGCTTGCGGCAGCCACCAAGGCCAGGCCAGGCAAGGATTGGGCCATTTGGGCCTGGCCTGGCCTGCCCCTCGACGCCGTGAGCCGGGCAGGGGGTAATTTCGCAGTACGACATAATACAGCACCCAGAACAGGCAAAAGTGGTCGGCCAGGGAAGTGCACGCACAAACAGTATGACGCATGCGTGCTTTTTTTGCTTTTTTCTTCCGTTTCACAAGAAAGCATCGACATAAGCGAGGACATGGGCGTATGATCTGTTCTTTCAACTCTCTCAACTCTTCAGCTCCGTTCTAACGCTCCGCGGTGGCCAATCTTCTTCTTTGTCTACTTGTATCTAACAGAGGAATACAACATACATCACCAACACACCGGCCGTTTCGTAGCTTGCCTTACTCGCGCGTTGCTTTTCTTTCTCTTTCTTGCTCTGTCGAGTTCAGTGCAACCAGACTACGGAGTGCAGGTCGACGCGCAAGCCCCCTCGCCCCATGGCGCCCAGAACGCTCCAAAAGGCCATGGGTCATGTTCTTTGCACAGGCCTGTCACGCGCCAAAAAGATACTTTTGAGCCTTTTTTAGGCGCTTCGGTGCCGGGCGGGCCCAGAGACGTGCTAGAGCCTCGAATCAGACAGCGCACCGCCACCTGACCACTAGGGCTGCTAGGACCGCTAGAAGCGATACTCTTTTAGGCGACTTCAGTGAGTCGTTTTCCCTTTCTTCAGCTCTCCAGCGCCGCTCAGCAAAGTCGAAATACTTCGTAAAGCACAATTGCATTCGCTCGCCGTCCATTGGACCGCCACAGCATTGGCATTACGGCGTCGAGGAACAAAGTCAATGATGCAACTGTGCAGCAGCCAAAGCGTATTCCCCCAGAGCTTCCAGGGACTAGCGCCGTGTTTGGGCTTGGCATGTCCAGTGTAGGGGGTGCCATTCGTGGTGGGTATCCTGACCGTTTTGGCTTTGCTGGCGTCTGTTGTTGTTGGTGTCGGTTGGGTTCTGCTTGCTTGCTTGTTTGCTCAGCTGTCCGAGAGAAGATAAACAAATGCTGAAATCAGGAAAGTTGGATGGTTTTTCTGCCTTTCATATTTCATCTATTTATGGATGCAATGCATGCTCATGGTGCCGGCTAGCCGCCAATCTCGTTCCAACCTGGCGGGATGCGCAGCTCGAGTTGCCATGACGAGGTTGTCACCTTTTCAAGACAATGGAAGATTGAAGAGGAAAGATCATCTTTGGCTTTCTTTGCGGTTTGTTGTCACGTGTCTACGTGAAGCGAGTGAAGACTCCCATGAAGCCAAGAAACCAAGAAGCCGAGCATTTGCCATGCACATCCAAGACACATGTCGACCCTCTCAACCGGGGGCAAGGCTATTCGTGCTTGGCATCTGTCTGCGCCCATCTTGCCACTCTGGGCCGGTGGCACACGACAGCGTGGCTGAAGAAGAGAAAAGAGAAATGCCATGCGACCAGAATACCGCTCGGCAATACGAGGGGTGATGCACGTTGTACTCCGTATGCATGGGCTGAGTAACAACGGTGGACATCTTGATAACGATTCGACTGGACATGCATCACATCACCAAGTTCGCACAAGACGACGCGCGGTAGGTCATGAGATGGCAAATAGAATGAGTGAGCTGCAAGGCACTTGCGTAGAAAAGTCAGTAAATTACCGTGTTAATCTGTGTTAATTTGCTGACCTAGAAATCTAAACGATTGAATCTAGATTCGGAAAGCAAATTTGAGATGGTTTACACATTGACAGTTAAACGACCCGACCTGGTAAAGTAGAATCCATCGCTGTATTTTTATTCTTTTCTTTTAATAGCTGCTTTGTTTAAATAAAGAATAACAAGGCCCATTTTATTGCGTTTCTAAAACTATCTGATACTTTCAACAATGATTGATATTCTGCAAACTTTTATTTTGTTTTAAACGAATTTCACGTTTCCCTCGTCGTCTGCCCTCATTTGTGGTTGTGCCCCTCGTGGTCCATGGTCAGCACCTCGTCCGGCGCCGGCCAGTCGGGGAAGCCGTCCTCGAACAGGTCCTGAAGGGCTTCCTCGAGTTTTTCTCTGTTGTTGCCCTTGTCCTTGGTGCTGCCCTCGTTGTCGTTGTCGTTGTCGTTGTCTTCCTCGTCCGCTTCTTCGACCCCGTTGTCCAGCGCAGCGCCTCGCATCAGCGTCTCCCACTGGGCAAACTCGTCGTCGTCCAGCAGACACGCGTCCAGGGCCGCCTCCAGTGCCGGCACGTCCAGCGCCTCGCCGATAAAGACCAGCTCCTGTCGACGGTCCCCCCACTCGCCGCCCGATTGCAGGTCGAACTGCACGAGACGGTCGACCTCGGCGTCGCCCGTCATGTACTCGTCGGCGGGCAGGGTGGCGAACCAGGGCCGCCCACCGCGGAGGGTGAGCATGGCGCCCGCCTGCGACCACTCGCCGGCCTGTTGCGGGCGGGTGGCCAAGAAGAACTCGCCCTTGGAGCGGAAGAGGCGGCGGAACAGCGGCGAGGCGCGCTTGTTGGCGAGGATGACGCTGTTTGCGGGGGGCGCGTCGTCGATGCCGCCCCACGCGGAGCCCTCGTCGTCGTCGTCACCCTCCTCCTGATCCGGCGCATCCTCGAGCATGCTGTCCTCGCTGTCGCCTTCGCTGCCCTGGCCGTCAATGTCCATCGCACTGGCGTCGCCGTCGCCGTCGCCGTCGCCCTCCTCGTCGTCCGGGTGCTCCATCTGGAGGATAAACTTGTCGTACAGCAAGGTGTACAGCCGCCGCGGGTGGAACGGCCGGCGCCGCGTGTAGACGACGTTTTGGACGTCGTACTCTTCCGTCTCGGGTTTGGGCGTCACGACGTTCTTACCGTTGACCTGGCGCACCGTCATGGCGTGCAGGTCCTGGAGCCAGCCGTAGCCCGTCTGGGCTCGCTCGAGGTTGAAGAGGCCCGTGTTCAGGATGGAGCGCATGTCGTCGATGCGGCCGTAGTTGGTCTGGATTACCGTGGCGCGGTGGTTGAGTCTCTTGATGAGCGCCAAGATGCGCTCGCGCGTGGGCGCGTCCACCGTGTCCACCTTGTTCAAGACGACGACGTCGGCAAACTCGATCTGGTCGACCATGAGGTCCGACACGGTGCGCTCGTCCTCGGCCTCGACGTCGTCGCGGCGGCTCGACAGCATGTCGTCCGTGTCAAAGTCGTGGAAGAGCGTAAAGGCGTCAATGACGGTGACGGTCGTGTCAAGGCGGGCAAAGCGGTCCAGGCCGCCGGCTTTTTTGCTGCCCCGAGGTTAGTTGACAATTAAAAATTTGGACGTCGGGCGCGGTCGTCCAACGTACATGGCTTTCAACGCCCGTCTGACCCCCGCATCCAACGCGTCCGGCCCGTCGGCCACCATGGCCATGGTATCGGCCAGCCTGGCGTCAAAGGTCTCGGCCACCTGCTCGGGCTCGCTGATGCCGCTGCTCTCCACCAGGACGTAGTCAAACTGCTGCAGGGCCGACAGGCGCACGAGCTCTTCGAGCAGGTCGCCGCGCAGCGTGCAGCAGATGCAGCCGTTTTGGAGGGCGATCACCTTTTCTTTCGTCTTGGTGAACGTACTGCTCTTGATCAGCGAGGCGTCGACATTGACGGCGCCAATGTCGTTGACGATGACGGCAATCTTGAGACCATGGTCGGTCTTCAAAACATTTTGGAGGAGCGTGGTCTTGCCGCTGCCCAGGAAGCCGGACAACAACGTGACGGGCAACGGTGCCTTGGGCTGGAGGGCCACCTTCTCCTTGGTGGCCGAGCCGGGCCGCTTATTGGATGTTCTGGCCATGTTGTCGTGGTGTCGTGATGCCTTGTGTAAGGGGGGTGGTTTGTGTGGTTTTAGAAATCAAATAAAACAACGACCAAGAGCTCAACGTGTTCAGTCACATTCAGAACCAAAAGAATCTCAAGGATGGCCGTCCATGATTTACGTGCCCTCCCCTTATTATATAAATAGGCACTCCCGTTTTCGCCGGTTCTCTCGTTCTTGTTCACTCGTCTCTACGGAGCTGCATCGTGCCATCGATGTCTGGCCATCAAGGTTGTCGGCCGATTGATATTTCTTTTCTGTCTTTTCTCTGAGTGACCCCAGAGGTGGTCCTCATACATGCCTCCGCGAACAACATATATGATGTCCTCCCCAGGCAGGTCCCTGTAGGGCGGAGTATAGCGTGTGGACTGGGCTCGTGTGGACGAATCGCGTGTTGACCGTTCCTGGAGGCTGACCATCAAGGTGCTCTGACAAGGTCAAAGTGCAGGAGACAGGGTTCCTTTCTCCAATCAACAGCCGTCCAATTCGATTCATGTCGAATATAGCATCTAGTCTGTCGGAAAAGAGGCATTGAGGCATTCTCTGTTTGATTTCGTGGTCCACATGGATGTCCAGGAGGAGACGGTTTTTCCGGGGTGGCTCCGGCACGTCGGTCTTAGAGAGTGGAATACTTTAGTTGTGTTGAAGCCAATAAACTGAAATCAGGTACGGCAGTCAGTTACAGGTAAAGTAATACTTTTCATAATAGATGAGCTGACAATGGCAGTAGAAAGTCAACTGCAAAAAAGCAAAAAAAAAAAAAAAGAAAAAAGAAAAAAAAGAAAAAAAAGAAAAAAAAAAAAAAACGAAACAAAAGAAATCAACAAGAAGTAAAAACATGGTGTTGCTCGACCAAAGAAACGTACAGCAGCGGGGTATTCGCTGTTCGTCACAGCCCCAACTACTAATACGCCGATTACGCATTTTAACTAGGAGAGAGCGGACGAGATCCCGTGCTTTCCATAGAGCGTATGTACCGCTACCAAAGGGCCCCGTTTTAGTCTCCACAAGCGACCACTTTCGATCCCAAAAACACCCCCGCTAAGTACATACGTTAAAAATATATGTACCTTTGTTATAAAGGCACTTCCCAAGGGAGAGAGTCTCTGCTAGGTGATTAGGCTAGGGAGGGGTCTTGTTCGAATAAGAACAGTGAGAATGTGTAACGGTTGAACATTAGTCAACACAATAACGGGTGATGGTGAGAGCTGGCGTGGTACATGGTTCCGGGCACTCGCCTCCCGACGCACAACAACACACAACTCAAAGAACTCATCTCGAAGTCACGTGACACGTCCTAGCTGTACAGCCATCCACCACATTTGATTTTCTCGTCGCAAGAAAGGGAGGGAAGGAGATGTGGGTACGATATTCGTTCTGATAGGTCCTTTACGCATTGGAGGATGTGTCGTTATCGGTGAGAAGTCGTTGTTGTCGTCGTATTGGGTGGGATACGCCCCTTGGGCGACAGCCCTGGTGGCGAGAATCTGTCCTAGAAATTATATGTTACTTCTTTCGGGTTACATACGGGGTTTCTTATACTGATCATAGATGCTTCTTCTTATGATGGGAACTCGTTGATTCTCTATTCTGGAGACGATGATGTCTCTTCTAAAACTAAAAAGAGCAAAAACGCAAAGAAAACAGAAAAGGGGCATAGGCGCGCCTGGGAAAGTACTGTGGGACCAGCCCAGAGGAGCAGCACAGTCCAAAGAGCAGCCACAAACGACAGGAAAAGGAGAAAAAGAACAAAATAAAACAAAATAAAACACTACAGGCCCCAAAGGGCACACTCCAGCCCCTCCTCAATGGGTGTGGTGATTGTATGCAATGAGAGTATAAGAATACAGGTCTGTATAGGTGTGTATTTTAGATAATCGGTAGCGACTGAGTCTTTTATTTAATGTATTAGGAGGAAGCCTTAGTCTTATATATCTAGTTATAATTATTCGTGATTATTCCCGTTTGATTATTCTTGATTATTTTAATTATTCTACTTATTTTACTAAGATTATTCGAGATTATTCGTATATTTTATTGTGTTGACTATTGTTCAATCGTTACACCTTCTCACTGTTCTTATGCGAACAAGTGTGATGATTGATCGGGTTATGGGTACGTCAGGTACAGGATAACAAGAGACACGACAGAGAAGAAAGTATGCAAAGGTAGGTGTGGTGCAGGCAAGGCTCACGAGCCTTGCCTGGTCATATTCAATTGGCAGTCAACGAGGGCTATTTATCTATTACCGGCTTGACAGGATCCTCGCGGGATTCCAAAGGGATTCCCGCTGGATACCTGTGTCAAGATGGAAGACATCATCTTTCATCTTAGGCTGGTTTTTGGCGTTAGTGAGAACCCCGCGGGGTTCCCCCAGAGACGCGGGGGACCCGACGGATCCCTATAGGCCTCGCTAGGATCCGCGTGTTTTATATTGGGTGGTTCTTAACTCGCGCCGTCATGAGCTGTTGTAACTTTCTTATGGGCTATTAGGGCCGTTTAAACTGAAAGAAAATGAAAAGAAAAAGGAGAGGGGAAGAAGTTAAACTGGAACGGGAGTAACAACTTGTCAGGCAACGTAGTCGTTCTTCATAGTGTGCGACCGGAGGTGTTTGTCCGAGCGGATGACGAAAGTCACATCTTGTTTAACCCAATTCGTTTCGGCGATGAGAGATGTTAAACGATCCTATAAGGCGATTCATTCCAACTGTTAAAGCGATTAGATGCTTATTAACTGAAGGTGGCGTCAACCAGTCCATTAACGTTTGTCGGTTTACTCTTACAACTTCCAACGACCTCGTCTCCAAATAGTGCAGCGTTCCATCCGAGACCTTTATCAAGCGTTCATCTTCCATTAATGCCAAAACATCTGCTCACTCATACCTACCACAATCATTTCACCAGCAACTATTACACCACCTATATCATGTTCCAGCCGCGTCTGCACGTTTTCACACCAGTCACAAGAGCGCTCAAGCAGTTTGCTTCATCCACAGGCCGCCACTTTCCAGCATCACCCCGATTCAATACCGTCGCAATGTCTACCATCTCAGATGTCATCACCAAAGACCACCGCGAGCTGCAGCAGTACTATGACGAGGTCACCAACTCGTCTGACCATGACCACCGGCAGCGTTTCGGCAACCAGTTCACCTGGGAGCTGGCGCGCCACTCCGTCGCGGAAGAGCTGATCGTCTACCCTGCGTTTGAGCGTCACCTAGGCCAGGACGGCCATGCGATGGCCGAAGAGGACCGCAAAGCACACCATCAAGTATGCTGCCAGCCATCCAACAACATAGGATAGTACATCTTGTGCGCTAATACGGGCTACCGATAGGTCAAGGAGCTGCTTAAGGAGTTCCAGAACATGGATGCGAGGTCCGCGGACTACATACCCAAGCTCAAGGAGCTGTGGACGTTGCTAGCCCAGCACATCAAACACGAGGAAGATCACGATCTGCCGGTGCTCGAATCGGCGCTCCAGCAAGCCGAGGGCGAGTCCACGGACATGGCCAGGAAATTTGGCCTCACCAAGGCCTTCGTCCCGACCCGGAGCCATCCAAGCGCGGGCGAGAAGCCCTATTTTGAGTCGGCCATGGGCATGTTGGCGGCGCCGATTGACCACATTGCCGATCTCTTCCGGAAGTTCCCAGAGAACACTGCATCGCCCAATCCGTCCAGGAAGTGAGGTATGTGGGTACTGCTAAGGCTAAAGATTGGCTTTGTACGGCCAGCAACGGGATATAGGATGCGTTATCCGGTTATATACTCAGGGCGCTTTCTTGTCACTCCATGGTAGTTTTCACGAGTGAGAAAATATCAAGAGAGAGAACACGACGTTTTGTAATAAGCTGTATTCCTTGGACGCTTTCGCGGTGAGCTTCCAAAGAGGGCGTGATCGGGCTCCGGTTGTTTTTCACGGCATCCAGTTCTTGTTCATCACTGTAATTTTGGGCGTAAACAACTAATTAGTTCAAGGGCGTTCAGCTTTTGTTCACGTAAGAGTTGGAGTCGTGGACGAGCAAACTGGGACGTATAGCAAGCGCCCCGAACAAGTGGTCTATCAAAATTTAGACTAAACTGATTGGCCTGGCACGTCTCACTTCTGCTGCTCGCCCGTCCTTGTGTGCCTAAACTGCTCGATAATCTGAATGCCAATACTAACATCGGGCCCGTGGCAACAAGGCAGCGTAGAGCCCTGCTTGTAAGGAGTTTAGACTCCTATAGACCTCTTTATTGTGTTGGTCTACCGATCACTTCGCACCATCTGTCGATCCGGGAGCGCTGAACCCTGGCCGTGGATACCTCTCCAAAATCAACAAGCGAGCAGAAGGGCATATAGTGCGTCAACTCCATATTCCTTAGATCTCCCCATCCGTAATCAACGCATCATCGGAATAGTTTGGATAGAACCGCACGGCAAGCCGCAAAAGCCAACTGCTCTGACGTACGCTGATTAGATAGGACTATGGGAAATAGACGACTTTGCAAGACTGGAATGCCAAAGGGAGACTTGTGCAGGAGACATGGGCATCGTGACGTAATGTATATTATAGCCAACAGGGACACCGCTACACAACCATCATTTCACTAGGGTGTCTGTCACGCAAGTCACAAAATATAGAGGATCAAAGCACGTAGCCATATATGATATATGATGCGAACTCGAATGTACCCTTTCCGGCCGTCCATTTTCTTCTACATCGGTCTTTCTTCTTTCTATTCTCTGTTCTAAATTTGCTGTCTCCAACGACAGCACCTTTTCCTTGTCCCCAAATCATCCTCGTTTATTTATCACACACAAATCGCACCAAACACGTACGACCATGTCCCGCAAAGTGGCCATCACCGCGGTCGACGGCCAAACCGGCTTCCTGATTGCGGAGCTGCTCCTCCGCGAGGGCAAGTTCACGAAAGCTATCGACAGCATCTGCGGCCTAGCAATGGATCCGTCCTCGCCCAAGTGCAAGGAGCTGGAGTCGCTGGGCGCCATCATTGTTCAGCACAGCCCCGGTCGCGAGCGCGAGATGGCGCAGGCCCTCAAAAGCACGGGCTGCGACACCATCTGCCTCGTCCCGCCCGCTCACAATGACAAACTAGATATTGCGCTCGAGCTGGCCAGCGCCGCCAAGAAGGCTGCGGTGACCAACGTTTTGCTCATTAGCTCCGCCGGTTGCGACTACGCCGAGCGCGACCGGCAGCCGCGCCTGCGGGAGTTCATCGACATCGAGGCGGCAGTGCTGGCGTCCAAGGGCGATCCCAGCGCCCCGCTGGGTCATTCGCCTTGCGTGATCCGGTAAGTCTCGCGCAAGCACATTGTATTTACTCGAAACGGAAGGTAGCTAACATAAGCATTCTCAGGGCCGGCTTCTATGCCGAGAATCTGCTCCTCTATGCTAACCAGGCGCAATCCGAAGGCTTGCTGCCCCTGCCCATCGGAGAAAATCACAAGTTCGCGCCTGTCGCGCTTGGAGTAAGTGAGCTGTTAGGCTCTTGGTTTTTTTCTAGACATACAGGCACGGGTCACTTAACACTAATTAACAGGACATTGCCCATGTGGCGGCCCACGTGCTTGCTGGAAAGGGCAAGCACGGCTTTGACGACCGGCACCGCGGCCAGATAATGGTCGTCACCGGACCGATGCTTTGCGCCGGAGTAGAGCTCGCCGAGGCGGCCAGCCAGGCCCTAGGCCAGAAGCTAGAGTTTGAGAGCATTTCTGCGTAAGCAAACACCTGTCAGTGTAGCAAACTAAGAGCTTCGTCCTACTGCTAACCAATGAACAACTAGGCGCGAGGCCAAGCGCGTGCTGGCGGCACAGTCGGACTTGGACGACTCGGAGAAGGAATATCTCCTCGAGTATTATAGTCTCGTCCGCGAGGGCAAGACGAACTACATCGCAACGACTGCGTTTCACGACGTCACCGGCACTCACCCCACTGAGCCGACCGACTTCTTCAAAATGTACGCCACCGAGCTGCGGCCGAAAAAGAAGATGAAAACCAATAGTGGTCAATGAGCAAGGGGAATGTTTCGAAAATGAAGCCATTTATGTAGCTGGTCATTGGCTGAAGCGCCAAAATACCTCCCCGACAGACGTTCCAAAACGTTAAGAAAGGAAAAAATATTTTCTGTTTCCCTGCTAAATTAATTTCTTGTACTAAGTTCTGAAGCCCAGCCCTTTTCTGGTATTCGTCCAGAATTCATTAACAACAGTTAACCTCCCCTACCACTTACCCGCGTAGAAAGATAAAGATGAAATGAAAATTGTCTGCTGGTTGTTCGTTGTCCCCTTAACAGGATTCAGCCTATAAAACATAGATTATAGAACATAGACATTACGCTTACATACAGTTTTTCCCCAGGATGGTTCTGTCTAGCTAGTCGCCAATAGCCAGGAGTGGCTGAGAAAGGCGGATAATACACGAACGACAATGTGGTCAACACACCTACACCTTCCTAGACGCAAGCCCTCTTAACATGTCATATCACCTTTCGAAGCCCTGCCGTTGTTAATTTCGTCGTTTCCTTATTCTCAATCGCTCTGGTGCTTAAGGGTTCCAGGATTATGAGAGACGTTGTGGCCATGCTGATCGGTGTAAAGCACCTTGCCTGTAAGCTTGTCTTGCCTATCAAAATAAAGAAACGGGTTTGGGCATACCTTTGGCGGGTTCTTGACGTTTTCTTCCTTTGCCTGTTTCTCGGTGGTCACAATCTTTTGAACCTCCCCTGTGTGCGTACCACCACGAATGGGGGTGAATACTTGATCGCCCTCCTTGATGGGCTGTCCGGTTTTGTCTTTAACTTCAGAAGGCATCCTTTTAATCTGTTTATGCTGCTTGTCGATACGTTTTAATGTGACAGAAACTGTAAAGTTAAGCTTGAGCATTTTAATTAGAGGATTGAACTGGAATTATATATAGCAAGTATGCCGGGTAGGTGATGATGTGCATGTCATTATGACGTCACCACTGACATCCTGGAGCAGTTTAGGAATGTGTCTACCGTACTCCGTACTTGCATACTAAAGGAAAGAAAGGGCGACATTCAGTTAGGAGAACGGTAGGAGTGTCGATAGGGCCTGACAAGACCACAGATCGAGCTGACCAGCGTCGATCGTAACGACGTCGCCATCGAGTTTACGGAGCACTAAACGTTGGTCGTTA
This sequence comes from Sporothrix dimorphospora, assembly GCA_021397985.1. Classification (NCBI taxonomy): domain Eukaryota; kingdom Fungi; phylum Ascomycota; class Sordariomycetes; order Ophiostomatales; family Ophiostomataceae; genus Sporothrix; species Sporothrix dimorphospora. The sequence goes on from WOUA01000113.1 coordinate 38,067, forward strand.
GCGGCTGCATCGAACGTAGATGAGCTTGACGCCCCCCAGCTTATTTTCTTTCGCCATGGTATTTTTTTAATTTTTTTGTTGAATTTCTTTTGGTTGAAATATGGCCAGTAGGGTGGTCCAAATAGTTTAGCTGATACGTATTTTGCGAAAATGAATAAGTGGGGCAAGGCACGAATGCCTTCGTCGACGTCATATCACTTTGTAGTACAAATGTTGGGAGATAAAATTGAAAGCTTCTCTCCTAGAGCCGGCGTGAATGAGGATAAAGAAGCTTCAAATGTGTTGAACACTTTCTCCCATAATTTCGTTCGTATAATCCGATTGATTGACAGTTCACGAGCGACCAACCATAAAGTCACAATGTTTATCATAGACTTTATCCACAGAATTGTCAACTACCTTTTATCTTGGGTCTCTCTGGTACTGAATCGCCCCAAAAGCCAAATGCAATATAATTTTACGTTTTAGCACTAACAGTTACGTTTAAAACAGTCCCAGAACTCGCAATATGGGTGGCAGTCTCTCGACCGCAAGACGGGCCGCCTTGTGCGTGAACAGGAGCCCCTGCTGAAGAAGCTCAAGCTGCTGCTGCTCTTCAACCCGCTGACGGAATGGATCGACACCACACACATGATGCGCCTGTATCTGCACAACCGGAACGCGGCCAAGGGCATCGAGGAATCGTCGCCTAAATCCAAGAGCCAGATTCGGTCCTTTGTCGACACCTACAAGATCCGCATGGCCGATTTCGAGCCGTCTGACGTGGACGCGTACCCCACGTTTGCCGACTTTTTCACGCGCCGTCATGCGTCCGGGTCGCGACCCGTCTTCCGGGCAGACGACAACAGCGCCGCAGTCGTCGCCGCGGACTCGCGCGTCGTCGTTTACGACAGCGTGGCCGAGGCCAAGCGGCTGTGGATCAAGGGCCACGACTTTAGCATCGGCCATCTCGCCATGGACGTACGGCTGGGGCGTCATTTCGACGGCGGCCCCATAGCGAGCTTCCGCCTGAGTCCTCAAGACTACCACCGCTACCATTCCCCCGTGACGGGCACTGTGAAGCTGTTTCGCAGCGTACCCGGCGACTACTACCAGGTCGATGCCATTGCGCTGCAGAGCGGCGTGGACATTCTGACGCGCAATGCCCGCGAGTATCTCCTGATCAGCACCAAAGAGTTTGGCGACGTGCTGTTTGTCGCCATTGGGGCCACGGATGTGGGGACAGTTCAGTACGTTTTGTCCTCATAAGAACGGGCAACTCGATACACATTCTAACATGATTTTGCAGGATTCATGACAAGTGGAAGAAAGCCGGTTCCGAGGTGAGCAAGGGCGACGAGCTGGGTCTCTTCCAGTTTGGCGGCTCGTCCATTATCGTGGCCTTTCAAAAAGACCGCATCAAATTCGACCAAGACCTCCTCGATCTCAGCCAGCGGCGCATCCAAGTATCTGTTGAGGTTGGCATGAGCTTAGGATGGGCAAAGGCTGCATCAAACAATTCTGCGCACTCTGCGAAATATGAAAAACCGGCCAGCGCTCCGGCAGGAGTTGCGGCAGGAGTTGCGGCAGGGAAAGAGTCGTACGCAGAAGTACTTAAGGAAGGGTTTGAATGAAGCATCTGAAGATACTCCGGCAGTAATCGTTTTCTTTTTTACTGGTAGATTTGAAACATCATCCTTTAAAACCTACGTACCCTTTTTTAGAAGTCACGCCCACAGGACAATAGGAGTCGCAGGAAAGCAAAGTGATGTAGCCCAGGTTTATGCCATATTTGGGTTGGTGAACAATTCCATTTGATTAGGTCCAACGTTCGTTGTACCAAAAGTAACATAGTTCAGTAATTCAGTACATATCCAACGACGGCGACAGCGCATTGCCCGTCCGAGTTCGCTTACTTGGAGCACCCTTCTGACCAGCCTTGCGGGCACGCTCACTGCCGGGTTCAAACTGAGGAGACGGTCTCCCGGGGTGGCTCCGGCACGTCGGTCTGAGAGAGTGGAATACTTTAGTGTTGAAGCCAACAAACTGAAATCAAGTACGGCAGTCAGTCACAGGTAAAGTAATACTTTTCAAAGATGAGTTGATAATTGCAGTAGAAAGCACCTGCAAAAAAGGGAAAAAAAGAAAAAAAGAAAAAAAGAGCAAAAAAGCAAACAACAAAAAGTAAAACATGGTTTAACATGGTGGTTGCTCCACCAAAAAAAACGTACAGCAGCGGGTATTCGCTGGTCGTCACCGACCCAACTACTAATCCGCCGATTACAGGTTTAACTAGGGGAGAGCGGACGGGATCCCGTGTTCTCCTGTATCTATGGCCGTACGTGGAAGAAGTGTGTTGAGGTGGAGGTTAAATAGGCTAGTCCTGGCGGTGAGGAAGCAAGAGTTGGATTTCAAATTTTCGTCGATGATGGACGGAACGAACAACTGCAATGATGGATCATGACCAATTGGCCAATTGGCATCAATTCGACGTAGAACGAGGTCTGGCATCAGCATTGAATCCGAAAATGCGTGTCAGCGTGTGCAGCATCTTCACGGTCTGGTGTTGTTGCGATCTCTTGCGTGTCGTGTCGGCTGACCTTGGCCTCGACCTCCGACCGCGGTCCAGCGTTTGTGAATGGAGCCTCCCTACGTCACTCTTTATTGTGGCCCCGGCGTTCTGGCCCAGCTCGCTGCCGCTTTCGGCCTAGCTTTGCGGCGGTATTTTACAGTGGGCTCCGCGTGCAGTGGGCTTCGAACGACCCCAGTGGTTTCTGGAAGGAATACAGTGGACTCAGGCCTCCCAGTGGACCGTACAGGGGACATGGCGGGATTTGCAGCGGGCATCGCCGCAAAAAAGGACAGGACCAGACGTTCACGGTGAATGATTGCAATGTCCTCCATCTCACCAAACAACAGCGACGTTGCCCCGGCATGCATCTGGCAGATAGATGCAAAGGGGTAAACAGGAGCGGTTCACTCGATTTCAAGATGGGATACAGGGAAGACGTGCGCTACTTTGACAGCGGCACGTGGCCTTGTTGCCTTACTCACGTCCTCTCCCTTGCCAAGATGCTCGTCACAACGGGGTCGTCGTTCTGATCTTGTTCCGGTTCCTTGTATCGAGATGCAGAGGAGATTGGACGTAAAGGAAGAACGAGTGCAGGACGAGTGTAGGATAGGGTTCTTTGTCGACGTGAAGTCGAGAGACCTGCCTCTTTGGCTGCCCTCGTTTCTTCGCCCATGTTTTAGTGGATCCCAAAGAAGGAAAAATCGAGTCACGACTAACACTGGACGCGCTTCCGGCTCCCGGCGATTCGACCGGTCACAATAGCCGGGCTGGACCCATCTTTGGGTGAACCGCAAGCCGTTCCTGTATCGGAGCATCGGAGCAAGCAGGGAGTGAAGTGAGGATTGAGGAGTCATATGAAGTTTTTGATATTGTTTATTTACATTCTGTATTCTTTAATTGCTTGATTTTTTGTCTCCCAGAACGCAATACTATTTGCACACTTTGAACTGTGACCATTCCTGTGTCGCCTCGCTCACCATGGCAACAACAACACTCACGACGGAGGCGGTGCCCATGCACACGCTGGGCCCGGTCGATGCCGCTGCGCTGCCGCTACCGCCGACACGGATCATGGCCCATGCCAGTATTCACTCTGTCGAGGACGACAACGACCTTGGACACGACCTTGGACTCGACCACGACAGCGGGCCCCCGTCCGACATGGACGACGACGCCGCCGCCGTGCTGACCGCCGTGACCACGACGCTGTCCGCCACCGTGGCCACGTCCCGCAAAGTCTTGATCCTCGCGACCGTCAGCTGGATGACCTTGGCGGCCACGTTCAGTAGCACCTCCCTCCTGCCCGCCACGCCCGAGATCGCCGCCGACTACGGCACGGCCGTCGAGACGCTGACCATTACCAATGCGGGCGTGCTGCTGGCCATGGGCCTGGCGTCGTTTGTGTGGGTGCCGCTGCAAGAGGCGTACGGCCGGCGCTTTGCGTACCTGTCGGCCATCGTCGCGTTTACCGTCTTTTCGGTCGGCATCGTCTTTGCGCCGAGCCTGGCCGCCTTTACGGCGCTGCGGATCCTGGCCGGCTTCGAGGCGTCCTACTTTATGGTGGCCGGCCAGTCGTACCTGGTGGACATTTTTGATCCAGCCTACCGCGGCACCGCCGTGGGCTTCTTCCAGGTCGGCACGATCGCCGGACCGGCGTTGGGTGCGTAGGCCTCCTGCCCCTTACGATATTTACGTCCACCACTAACTTCTCAGGGGCCCTGCTTCGGCGGCATCATCGTGACGTACGGCAGCTGGCGCTTCATCTTTGTGCTGCAGGCGGCCATGGCGGCGGCGGGGCTGCTGTCGGCCTTCTTCTGTCTGCCACGGGCGGCATCATCGTCGTCGACCACCACCAACCCTGCCGCCGCCAGCACCCGCCTCGGACGCCTCCAGCCACGGCCCCCACAGATGCGCATCGGCAAGCGTGCCCTCCTCCTGCGCTACAACCCGCTGCGCATTTTGAGATTCCTGGCCTACCCCAACATCGCCCTGACGGACATTGCCTGCGGCTTGCTGTCGTGGACCATGTATTCGCTGCTGACCCCCTCGCGCGACCTCATCGACACGCGCTTCCATCTGACCACGCCGCTCGTGTCGGGCCTGTTCTACCTCGCCCCCGGCGCCGGGTTCATCTGCGGCGCCATCGGCGGCGGCCGCCTGTCGGACTACGTCATGACCCGCCACATGGCCCGCCGCGGCGGCACGCGTCTCGCCCAGGACCGGCTCAACAGCGGCCTGTACGGGTTTTGGCTGGTGACGCCGGGGGGCATGCTCCTGTTTGGGTGGGCCCTCGAAAAGGAGGTCGGCGGCCTGGCCCTGCCGGTGGTGGCCGCGTTCCTGGCCGGCGTCGGCATCATGATCGGCTACAACGCCTTGAACACCTACACGGCCGAGGTCATCCCAGGCCACAAGAGCGAGGTCCTGGCCGGCAAGTACCTGATCCAGTACGTCTTTGGCGCGGCGGGGAGTGCCTCCATACTCTTGCTGATCAACAAGATTGGCGTCGGACTCGCCGCCACCATCTCCGTCGCCGCGTCGGTGCTTGGCGGCGCGCTGGTGCTGGCGACGGCGCGGCACGGGTCGGCCATGCAGCGGCGCGCCGAGGCGTGGACGAAGCGGCGGGAGAATGTTGAGCAATAGACGAGGGCGAGCGAGCGAGCGAAGCGAAACGAGCGAAGCGAGGGAGAAGAAAAGAGCGAAGCGAGGGAGAAGAAAAGGTGGTGGCGCGGCTCGGTACTCGGGGAGGCCTCATGTCAGGTCGAGGGTTCGACGCGGACACGACGCGTCTGCCTGAGCCTTCTTTTTTTATTTTCTTCTTTCGTAAAATTTCATATGATTTCTTCTGTTCTCCTCGTGAAAAGTTTTCGCATTAATTTTTTCATCATGTTTTCTTCTTCTTTCTTTCTTTCTTTCTTTCCTTCTTCTGTCATGATTCCAGGTGCTGGTTCTGTCCATAAGCACCGAGTCGGCGGTATTGTTCAAAAGGGGAAGGAGAGAGGCGATCGCATTGTGCGTGAACGCGTACCCGTACCCCAAATGCTGACAGCAAGTATAAATAATGTTGTGAGAAGAAGCTGTCTGTCTCGGTGTTGATTTGTGCCGTGAGCCGGGCGTGTGCATGCTCGTTAGAGATCATATCCTCCCAGGTTTTCATCTTCACATGTTCTCCATGCTCTCCATGTTGATGTCGATGTCGACATCGTCCCCTGAAGAACTACCCCGGATGACCCCGGATTACAAAGGATGGTGAGAAAGAAGAAAAAGAAAGAAGTGACAGAGAAATAAGATGACCCGTATGAGTCCCCGGGCCGAGAGCGTATTGACAGGAAAAAGAAACTTCTGTAGAACCGAAATGAAATAAAAAATTAACGAGCAAAATAGATGAAGGAATTGGAATTAAAATCGAAATCGAAATCAAATACAGTGTACATCACGGTCGATCGTGTTTGTGGCGCTTATTGTGACCCGTGGCTTGATGGCTCGATGGCTTGACGGCTTGATGGCTTGATGGCTTGAGGCTTGAGAAGTAGGGCGATGGCGTAAGGGCCGCGCCGCTGTCTGTCCTGCAGCCATGTCTGTTATGTCTGTTCTCTTTTCTTTTTGTTACTTTTTGCCCTTCTCCAACATTATGTCCCCACTCTGCCTCAGCGCCCTCGCGGCACTTACAAGGAGACTCGAAGACTTACACCAGACGTTTCACCGAATCCGGCTAGACCCACTCTGCCACTCGAGCCACTCACTGTGGACCACTAAAAAAGAAAAAGAAAAGAAAAAAAATGAGAGAAAGGAGAAAAGTGCCGATCGCAGTTCGACGCATGATGGTGGCAATCGGTCGCTCCAGAGCTTGTCCGGAGCCCAAAAATTTAAGATCAAAGACAACCCCAGTCTTGACATTCTTGGGTGCCGCCGTGCCGTCGTGCTGTCGTGCTGTCGTGCAGTCGTGCGGTCGTGCGTGTTGCTTGTCTGAGACAGCTGGCATTCCGGGGGGTTGTTTACGACTCTTGCAGGTGATCCAGATTACTTTCGTCGTTGAAGGCCGTCTTGAAGGTCTTCGTTGAAGGCGCTGATGAGTGCTACAGCGCCCCAATGGAATGATTTAGGTCCTTTCCCCGGTTTTTTTTCTTCTTTTCTTTTTTTTTCTTTTTCTTTTCTTCTTCTCGTCTTTTGTCCTCGCCTCTCGTGGTCTTGCTCCGCTGAACTCCGTAGCCTCTGCCCTTACCCGTAGTGGTCTGTAGCCGTCTGCCGGAGCGCAACAATGGTAAGGGTCACAGGGCCTGTGATGACTATTTCGAGGAGAGGGAAAACAAAGACAGCCCATTGCAAGGGATGCATTTGCAGGTAAATTACTCCGTACTGTCGTCGAGGTAGTCACAGTAGGACGATGTCTCGTGTTCGCCCTACTCGTACGCCGGCTCGCTTTTTCGCTCTTTTCCACCAGCCCACTTCTACTACTACCTGTCGACTCGCCGGCTCGGCCGGAAACGGTTCATCACGATTGGCGGGCGGGTGCGACCACAACTACGACCGCTGCCCAGGACTTACGAGTTACGTCGGTGGCTTGCCCGTCGTCGCATGTCGTTGGTCTGTGGGCTGTTGTTGCGGCCTTGTTTGCGGGCTTGTCCAGTCCAAGCTTTCCCAGGCTGTTGGCCCACAGGCTTTTCTCCGAATTGGTCATCTTGACGTCGTTCACTTTTACGTTACTTGCAGTTGGGTGGGCTCTACGAAAGCCGCCACGACTGCCGCCATTGGCCAATTTTTAATTTCCGACGCAAGCCCGACTGGCCCAACAGGTTGCAAAAAGCCCAAGCACAGAGTTCAAAACCAAACAAAAACAAAAGCAGCGTAACACGCAAGATGGACGACGACATGAACGAGACTAGACCACAGATCAAAACAAGACGAGGCTCGAGGACAGAACAGGTTTTCAGGCCATCTAAATTCAAACGGCTCGTGACATTTGCCATCTCCTGTCATTTTTGGTTCTCGTCGTTCACCTACCTCTCGTTTTACCCTCCAGTTGACAGAAACACCGCCACCTGCTGTTGTATCTGGCCCTGAATCGGCCCCAATTTGGAATCAGGTTGCAGAGTTTTGCCCGTTTTGCCCACTCCAGCAACACGCCCGTCTGCTCACCACCTCGATCACCAGGGACACAAATCACCATCTTTTCCTTTTTTTTGTCCCATTTCTTTTACTATTTTCCTCGCCTTCTTGATCACTTTTTGCTCACATCCATCTCCGTCGTCTCCAGATTCGGTCCTTTTCTTGTTCGTGCATCGGCGCGTCTCCAGTCTTCCGTCTCCGGTCTCCAATGTCCCCATCTTTTTGTCCATCTCGTCTCCATCAGTCTCCCTCCATCTCCAGTGATCTCCATCTTGCTATTCTCCATGCTGCTCTCCATACACTCTCCAACTCTGCATGGTTTCGTATTCTCACCATGTGCACCTCCGCCCTCCGCGTACCTCCATCCCCTCCATGTGTTGTCTTACCCTCGCCCCCAGACCCGGGGGGGTCCACGAGAAGAAGGGGAAGGTTGACAACCACGACAAACTGTAATACACGAAGAATTGGAGAATTGGAGAACGTAACATCAAAGAATCATAGAAAATTGCAAACAAGATTCCAAAACCGCCTCCCAACCGCCTCTCAATCGTCCCAAAAGCAGCATCGAAGAGAGCCTTCTGAAGAACCTTCTGAAGAGCCTTCCCGGCACCTGACCCAACGGCGGCCCGATTCACGTAGCCAGCACCTTCCTTGCAATGACCAAACAAACCAAAAAAACGTAGGTCACGCCCCATACCACGCCAGGGGGGTCCACTACCGAGGAAGCCGCTGTCTAGTGTGAGCTTGCTTGTAAGTCGAGGCCGCGGCAGCGCTGTAAGTCACTGCAAGACTGGTATGCAATTCCCCACAAAACCACACTGACTAAGGCCCAACGGCCGGACTGCCGTCTACTTCTGGCAGCGCGATGATGCCAGGATCCTGACGTAGGATGTCCATATCGGTGTAAGAGGCAGGCTCGTTGGTTGATTTTCCTGTTTCTGTTTCTGGGGGGGGGGGGGGGGGGGGGGGGGGGGGGGGGGGGGGGGGGGGGGGGGGGGGGGGGGGGGGGGGGGGGGGGCGGGG